>CAUYQG010294690.1:0-12783 GCA_963574415.1 Tarsius wallacei | reverse complement strand
AGAACAAGCCCTGCATCCTGGGGATGAAGCCTACTTCGTCAAGGTCGATGACTTTTGAGATGTGTTGTTGGATCCAGTTGCTAGAATCTCTTTGAGAATTTTAGCATCTATGTTCATCAAGGATATTGGCCTGTAGTTCTCTTTCTTTGTTGTATCTTTGCCTGGGTTGGGTATCAATGTGATGTTAGCTTCATAAAATGATTTGGAGGAGAGTTCCATCTTTCTTGATTGCCTAGAATACTTTGAATAGGATTGGTATCAGCCTCTTCTTGTGTGTTTTATAGAATTCTGCTGGTTTGGGGCTTTTTTTTTTTCTGTTGGTAGTTTTCCTTTGACATAGTTGATTTTCTGGGTTGTTATTGCTCTATTTGGGGTTTTGATTTCTTCTTGTTTCAACCTAGGGAGGTTGTGTGATGTAAGAAAGTTCTCCATTTTATTTAGGTTTTCAAGTTTGTTTCCATATAAGTGTACATAATAATCTCTGATAATCTTTTGTATTTCTTTGGGGTCAGTTGTGACTTGATCTTTTGCATTTCTGATTGTGTTTATTTGGGCTTTTTCTCTCTATTTCTTGTTTGGTCTAAGTAGGGGTCCATCAATCTTGTTTATCCTTTCAAAGAACCAGCTTTTGTTTCATTGATTTTTTTTTTTTTTTTGGTATTATGCTTTTGTCTTCTATGCATCGAATTTAGGGTTTATTCCAGTGATCTGGATTCTTCTTCTGAAGTTAGGGTTTTGGTGGTCTTGCTTTTCTAGTTTCCTTAGGTGATTTGTTAGGCTGTTAATTTGGGGTCTTTCCATATTCCTCATGTGTGTTTGTAGAGATATGAATTCCCTTCACAGTACTGCCTTCATGACCTCCTAGATATTTTGGTAAGTTGTTTCTTCATCTTCATTTGTTTCCAGGCATATTTTAATTTCTGTTTTGATTTTTGTGTTGACCCAGGAGTTGTTAAGCATCATGCTGTTTAGTGTCCATGTCTTTGAGGGTTGGGGATTACTTTGTTGGTATTGATACTTATTTTTATTCCTCTGTGATCTGAGAAGGTGCATGGCAGTATTTCAATCTTATGAAATTTGTTTATGCTTGATTTAAGGCCAAGGATGTGGTTGATCATAGAGTATGTTCTATGTAAAGGTAAGTAGAATGTATATTCTGTGTTTGTTGGGTGGAGTGTTCTGTAGGTATCAATTAAGTCCATGTGCTCAAGCATCACATTGAGGTTCTGGATATCCTTATTGATTTTTTGTCCTGATGATCTGTCTGGGGCAGTTAGTGGGATATTTAAGTCCCTATCTATTCTAGTGTTAGTGTCAATATGTTTTTTTAGCTTACCTAGAAGATGCTTTATGAAAGTTAGTAATCCTATGTTGGGTGCATATATGATTAGGATGAATATTCTTGTTGATGGATTGAACCTTTTATCATTATGTAGTGACCTTCCATATCTTTTTAAATTTTTGGTAACTTAAAGGGTATTTTGCCTGATATTAAGATTACAACTCTTGTTTTCTTTTGTGTTTCATTTGCCTGAAAATTTGTTTTCCTTCCTCTTACTTTGAGATTGTGAGTGTCCTTTCTGGTAAGATGAGTCTCTTAGAGATGACATATTGCTGCATCATGATATTTTATCCAATTTGCCATTCTGTGTATTTTCAGTGGTGTATTTAGTGTATTCACATTCAGAATAATTATTGAGATGTGAGAGTTTATCCCTGTCACTAGTTTCTTATAGAGTTTGTTGTTGCTGCTGCTGCTGTTTGTTTATTTGTTTGTTGTTTTCTTTTCATTTTTGAGTTGATTTATGTGTGTTTTCAATCTTTATCCTGCATTCTTGTGAAGAGTGTTGTCATTCTTTTTTCCTTTCTTTTGTGTTTAACACTTTCTTCAGTGTTTCTTGTAGAACTGGTCTGAAGGCAGCATAAACTCTTAGGGATTCAATGTCTGGGAAGAATTTTACTTATCACTGATGAAACTTAGCTTAGCTGGGTAGGTAATTCTTGGTTGAAATTGTTTATCTCTGAGTACTTTGAAGATTGGGCTCCTATCTCTCCTAGTCTGAAGTTTTTCTGTAGATAAGTCTGCTGTTATTTTAATTGGTTTTCTCTGGTAGGCAGTCTGATCTTTCTCTCTTACTGCCTTTAGAACTTTTTCTTTTATACCTACTTTGTGTACGTGAATTACTATGGGTCTAGGAGTTGGTCTTTTCATTTGTTGTCTTATAGGGGTTATCTGGATTGCTTGTGTTTGCATAGTCACATCTCTGATAAGATGAGGGAAGTTTCCTTGGATAATTTCATGGAATGTTTGTTCCAGGCTGGTATCTGAATCTCTATCTGCCTCAGGGATTCCAACTAATCTTTGGTTTCGCCTCTTGATATAATCCCACATCTCTTGGAGATTTTGTTCTGTATTTTAAACCTTCTTTTTCTATGCTTTTAACAGTTTGGGTTAGTTCTATATTTTGGTCCTCAAGCTCTGACATTCTTCTGCTTGGTTAATTTTGATTTATTTCCTTCACTTTATTCTTTAGTGCTATTATCTCAGTTATCAACTCCTTCATTCTTTCTTCTGGTCTCTCCTCATTTCTATTTATTCTCTCTATTAATATCTGAGTTTGTAGTTTGAGACCAGTCATTCTGGGGGCTCTCGTTTGAGTTCTGAAGTCTGTATTCTCAGTTGTCCTCCCAGGAGTCTGTATGGGACCCATATTCTTCCTTTGGTTTTTCTTCATTTGTGTAGGGTTTCCTCCCTCCCTCCCTTTTTAACTGCTTCTTTAATTCCATTGTTCAGTGATGGGGGGATAGCTTTTACTTCTGATTGCTCAGTCTCCTATTCTTCCTTATGTAGATCTTCTGTCTTTTTCAATTTTGAAGCTGGACTGGGGTTAGGGGACTGTGCTTTTTGCAGGTTTTAAATTTAATTAAGGGGGGAGTTGTGATTCAGGAGATATCTGCAGATCTCAGTATCTGCCAACAGGTGTGTGGGTTCCCTGGAACCAACTTCCCACCACCTTTCAATTTGTCCATGCAGTGAGGGTGTATGTTTGCCCCGAAAGCAAAATGAGATAAGAAAAAGGAAAAGAATGGAACAAGGAAGGAGGAAGAAGAAAGAAAGTGGAGTGAGAGAAGTAGAAGAGAGAATACAGACAGGCATATCAACTAACAAATAAATGGAGAAACAAACAAAGACAGGAAAAACAAACAAACAAACAAATACAGACAATCATACAAGCAAGCAAACAAACAAAAACCCCTGTTGATGTACTCACCCTCAAAAATATCCATCCGCAAACAGAAAATGTAAAAAAATAAAATAAAATGACAGATGCAAAGCAAGTATGAAAATGTAAACAAAAACAGAAAGAGAGAAGAAAAAAACTAAAACTAAAACAAACAAACACACTTGCTCTGTGGCCATTTCTGTAACTTCAGGTCCCTTTCATCTGCCATTGCTGCATTAAGGAGTGGCTCCTGTCTCCAGCCAGTCCTCTCTACTCTCAGTACAGACTGATAGGGTTGCTCTCAGCATGGGTCAGATGCCCCATGGACTACTGTGGGAGGAGGATGGATCAGATCTCCACTCACCTGATTTGTCTGCTGCTGATGCTCTGTCAAGTCTTCCACTCAGGTCTTATGAGTCCATGGCTGTTCCAGCATGGGGAAAGGTTGTCTGTCTCTCTGAGCCTGATGAGGAGATAGCCTCTGGGTCCCAGGTTGAAGGCCAGACAGAGTTGACTGGGGCAATACAGGTCTATGCCCAGACCTGGGACAGAGGAGGTGGTGCCGGCCAGTGTCTCCTCAGTGCAGTGGGGCTCATTCCAGATTTTCATGCCCTGCCTTCTCCATGATTCCTGGGGCTCATGTGTGGTCTGCTGCCACTGGTGATGGCATGGTCCAGGTGCCAGGTGGTGTGAAGCAGCTGTTCTCTGCTACCTCCTCTCAAGAGAGCCCCAGGACTGGCAAGCAATTCTGCACACCAGGGGCTCCAATCTCAGGGTGGTGGAGGGCTGCAGTCACCTCCAGAGAAGATCCCTGGGTGCATGAACCCAAGAGTTCTCTCAGACAGACTTTCACTCACCCACCAGCACACACTCACTCACGCAGAGAGTCTTTATGGGCATTCACTTTTGTGGAGACTCTCACACATTCTTGCCTTCTCCCATAGTTTATATTTTCTATGAGAATGTCAGCTCTATATAGGCAGGTACCTTCCTTCCTCCCTCTTTCCTCAGCTCTCATTGTAAAGCCTTGTATTTGGTAAGTGCTCATTTAATATTTGTGGAATAGATGACTGTATAATTAGAACCATTGCTTTTGCTTAAAAACATAAGCTTTATGGCAAAATTGACTAAGGATCAAGTTTTCATTCTGCAATTTGGTGATTTGGTGAATATGTCCAGATTATCAAAGCATGGTAAGCCAATAGTTTTTTCATCTTTGACTTCAAAGTAACATACAGGTTGGTTCTAGAGAGAGTTAGGTTCTATAGAGAGTTAGGTTCTATAGAGAATTTATTTATAGCTCTACAAAAAATGAGACAGTGTGGCGCTTAATACATATGATCCCCACGTTCTTGGGGGAGATACAGATTTAGTTTGTAAAGAAAGTGCAATGCTGTCTTCACAAAATGCAAAGGTTGGCAGAACTGCAGTTTCTGTTTATTATAAATTATGCAGTCTGTGGTGTTTTGTTATAGTAGCACCAAATTCACTAAGACAAAGCTCCTTGGGTTCAGGTCACATCTGTAGGTACAACTGCTTCTGGAATTACTTTCCAAGGATGCTATGCTTAAAAGTTCTCTTTGGAGATTCTGACTCTTTCCCTTTTTCAGATTTACATCAACTTTTATTTTCTTCAATTACTGTAAACTTGCTCTTGATTGCCAGCAGTTTGTCTGATACACAGTCCATGTGATTATGATGAGATCTGAAAAAATCAATAACCATCTCTTGTAATTTTTTCAAGAAAAGAAGTAAAAAGACAATAGTAAATTATTAAAAATATTAACATGTATTTGAATCAGTAAATATGATTTTAAATTAATCAGTTAAGGTGTATCTTAAGACAAATTTCAAATTCATTTTTTTCTCACACTTGATAATTCAGCAGAGATCTGGAATTGCACCCAACATACTCCAGAAAGAAAAGAACGATTTTAAAACATTTTATGCTTAAAAAGATTACTACAAAAATAACAGAAACAAAAGGTCACTACAAATTATATAAAAGCTAGGTCATCAGTACTTCAATGTAATCAAATGTTTCCTTTTGAACTGAGTACATTCTGAACTGTACCACCTGAAGTCAATGTGTTCTGCATAATAATCCATTTTACTAAAAGAGATTTGTAAAAATATATGTTTTTAAGAAAATTATAAATTAGAAAGCAAATTTATCTGTGGATGTGTTTGTTACCTTTGTTTCAAGTATTGGTAAATTGTTCTAATCATAGTTTAGAGTGTAGCAATAAAATTTATAACCAGATACCGCTTTACTGAATCCATAAGAAAATATATACCAATACATATACTATATATATATATAGATGTATGTATATATGTATCTGAAAAGGACCCTTGATATTATTTCTTTCAATAGAAAAAATAATGTCTATTTTTAAGTAAATTATTCTCAAGAGCAGTGAAATTGCCAAGATTAGCTCCATTAGGACTGAGGATGGAAACTCCCTTTCCATGACCAAGTAGAGGGTAGAAGATGATCACTTGATTTACACTGCATCTCTGCCAGCCAATGAGAAATGGGATAAAGTCTTTCAGGGGTAGCAAATAGTGTCTGCTGCAAATATCAACAATCTATTGCTATACAAGCTACATTTTTAGTTCTTCTAAAAATATATATATATATAATTGCCTTGAATTCTTTTAACCAAACAAGGTGTAGAGTCTATTAATGTAAAACTTCATAGCTTCCATTCTAATTCTTAAATAATTAAAATATAAGTATTTCAAAGCAAAAGGAAACCAAAACAGATTCCAAAATGTTAAAAATAAAGATGTTTAAATGGGTTTGTTTTGATTTTTTTCTTACAGTGTAAGAAAAGTTACTAAAATCATGCACTGCATATGTTTTGATCAATGATGAGTGGCAAATAAAATAGTGGTCATATAAGATTGTAATACCATATTTTTACTGTGTTTCTACATTGTTTAGATACACAAATGCTTACCATTGTGTGACAATTACCTATGTTATTTAGTACAGTCACAGACTGTACAGGTTTGTAGACAAGGAGCAATAGGCCATACTATGTAGTCTAGGTACAGAGTAGGCAATATCATCTAGGTTTGTGTAACTACACTCTATAATGTTGACTCAGCAACACAATTACTTAATGATGCATACCTTGGAATATATCTATGTCATTAAGTGACCATGTACCATACTTAGTGCATGAAGAGAAGTGGAAGTAGATAAACAGTGAGACAGAAATGACTTTCAAATTTTAAGTTGGCCAGGCTATTAAGCATTCAACATTTTCAAAACAGTCAACAAAACCATATTATAATGTAATATGAAATGATATAAATGCACATATATATAATAATGATTGTCCTCTCAGCAAATCATATAGAAAATTTTAAAAGACAAGATTGGCATCTAACCAATGACTAACCAAGTAAAATTTGTAAACTAAAGTAAGGAAATCTTTATTGTATTTTGTGTTTTTTTCCAAACAATTAAAGATAGATTTCTCTCTTGGATGATTTAACATTCTTGAGTCTGAATAGAAGTAACAATCTGCCTTCCTGGAAGCATACTTCTTTATTGTTGCATCAATATGTAAGAACACAATTTTTGTATCAACGACTATTATCAGATTCTTATTGTTCACACACCCTTGGTTTCAATCATGTGCCTTGCTGGTGATAGGAAACCATTAGTCAGTTAAAATGTTAAAAAACGGGGAAGGTGCTGGAAACAGAAGCTAAACTGCCAGGCTGGATCACAGAGTATAAAAGGAAATGTTTTAAAAAGCAATAAAAAGTACAGAAGTGAATACTGTTATGATAATAATAAGAGTAGTATATAAGGTAAGGCAAAATACACTTATTATCTCTAGCTGATGTTTAGTGAATTTCCAGCCACTTTCAATGCGAGTTCAAATTAAGCCATTTGTTGACCTTGATACTGTGTCACACACAAAAAAGAAAAGAATAAAAAAGTACACAGCAGAAAAAAACTCAAAACAAGTACAGTCTTTGATCCCCTCTCCTACCTTGGGAAGGTGAACCATCTCTTTCTCTCTTTCTCTAATTTACTTTCTAAGTAAACTATATTTTCTAATCTACAAAAAAAAAAAAACAAAAAACCCAAAACAAGTACAGTCCAAAACCTTTTAAAGCAAGGTTTGTGTTAAAAATTTTCTTCAGCCCTAATCTAATTCAAATAAAAAATGACATTTCATATTATTGCATTGGTTGTCAAATAAAATGAACTGATATACTAAGCTAATGGTCTCTATATTCCCTTAGGAAAGTAAACCCAGCAAGACAGGAGGATCTGTGATACTTATTCAAGGAGGGACCCTCAAAAAACTGGAATGTATTTATAAAAAATTATGTATTTATTCTTACTTGTTTTAACTTCATTCACCTTCAAAGCAACCTCTGTTTGATGCAATACACCCATGAAGATGCTTTTTCCACTGCTCAAAACAGTTATTAAACTCATTAATTTTGATGCCTTTTAGTACATCTGCGGTATTTTGCTTCACCTCTTTCACAGCAGCAAAAAGTTTCCCTTTGAGGAATTGTTTCATCTAGGGACACCAAAAAAAGTTGCTTACGGTGAGATTTGGTGACTAGGGAGGGTGGGGCACTGAATCATGCCATTTTTGGTCAAAAACTGCTAAACACTCAGCATGGTGTGTGCAGGTGCCTTATCATGGTTGAAGAACCAGTCACCTATTTGTACAACTCAGGACGTTCCTTGAGAATACAACCTCTTACAACAATGCTAGCTGTTACACTGATGCCAATGGGTTCCTAGAGCACTTATCTAGTGGGGAACCCTGTACTACACTGTACCACCCTCCAAAAATCCAGGCTTTTTTTGGGACGGGTCCTACCTTGTATATCTGGGAAATACTGATAAGTGGTAGGTGACTTGGAGGACAAACGTCTGCCTGAGTTTCATTCTTTTTGTCTAGTCTTAACATCCTTCTACAATAAAACTCGAATGCCCCCAAATTCTAGAGTCTTCCTTTATTATACAGCTAACACATAACACAGGCTAGGCTTCTGCCTATGGATGGCAGTGAATTTTTATGGAGTCCTGTCTTTGATAAGGTGGAATAATTCTGGGATCCTTACATGTTCAACAAATCCACCCTAAGTGGCTGCTTGTCATCTCTTACTTAATATTTCTGTTCAGAGCGCTCTGCTGACCACATTTGGCCTTCTCATAATCTTCTCTCTAGGTACTTCTTTGTGCACACTGTATTGCTACATTTAGGGTCACCACCTCCACCCTCTCTCGTGACATAACCACATACACAAACACTGTTCTCCAAAGTAAAAGGCTAAGAAAGCTAAAACTGCCATAAAGGGTTGAAAAAACAAACCTCAAAGAGCTGAATGGATTACACTGTGTGCCGATTAATTTTATGTATCACCTCAACTGGGCTAAGGTATGTCCAGTTAAGTGGTAAGACATTGTTTCTGGGTGTGTCTGTGAGGATTTTTCCAGAAAAGAGCAACATTTGAATCAATAGACAGTGAAGATCAGCCCTCACCAATATGGACAGTCACATTCCAATCTGTTGAGGGCCCATACAGAACAAAAACACAGAAGAAGGGCAAGCTCACTCTCTCTCTTCAGCTGGGAAATGCATCTTCTCCTGTCTTCAGACGTCAAAGCTCTTGGCTCTCAAGCCTCCAAACTCTAACTGAGAGTTACACCATTGGCCCTCCTTGTTCTCAGGCCTTTATACTGAACTGAATTATACCACCCGTTTTCCTGGTTCTCCAGCTTGCCGATAGCGAGCCAATTCCCATGATAAATCTTCTCTTATGTCTATCTATGTATATCCTATTGGTTCTGTTTCTCTGGAGAACGCTAACTAATATACAATGCACAGTATTCAAAATAAAATTGAGAAAAACAAGTAAAAACCTTATTGTCGGTTATCATCGCTTCTTGGAGTGCACCCATTCTCCTTCACAGAGTTCCTTATTTGGTTTGGGTTTCTCTTGCTCCTTTCTTTTCCTCTCTACCCCTACCAGGCTGCTGCAGCACTTTTCTCTCTCAAAAGTCCTCTCAGCCATTTTGCCACTCCTTGGAGTTCAGGTTACAACCCCCAGACCCAGAGAAATGAAATAAACCTTCCTATCCCCAAACAAGTTCCACCTCCTTTATCTTTTTTTTTTTTCTGAATTATTGCTAATGGAAGCATCTATTCCTTCAGTCATTACCCATGCTACTCACATAAGAGTGCTTTGTTGTTCAGTACCTAGACTAGATAATCCCAAGATGATAAAACTTTTGCCTAGCACTGGTTCCAGACTTCTTTATGAATAATGGCTATGTCTATTATACCCACCTGGTTCATGGTACTTACCCAAGTGGTATTACCTTGCTGGTATTAAGAGGAACTTGTCCCCAAAACAACTTCCAATTTTCACCCAAAAAGACAGTGTGGCTTCTGACCCAAATAGCGTCTTTTTGTGTTTGACTGTCAAATTTAAGGATACAAAATCAACTTTTGCAATAGCAGCGAAAACCTTCTAGAAACTTTAAAATAAAGATGGTTGCTGCTACACACGTTGTTGGAAACTAATAGTTGCTATGTAGCAGTCCCTTTAGTATATAGTCATAGCAGAATCCTCTGTTGAGTCATGTCAACCTTAATACCAATCTAGGTTAGCAGCTTTCTCATGTCTGTATTTTCATATTTTATGCTATCATAGTTTATATTTAGGCATAGTCTGTTAAAATAAGTAGCTGATTTCGTGACAGATATATCTATGGGTGGATGGGTCCTAAGGGAGTGATATAATTTATATAGAGAGAATATGTGTATATATAGCATATATATTAGTTTACCATACATTATATTTTTAAAAATCTTCTTGCAAATTTTCTTTAGGAATATCAACCAATTAATCAGAATGTATTGCTGAAAACTTACCTTCTAGATCTGGAAGTGATCTAGGAGCTATAGGTGATATGCTAGTTAAATTTAAGACAAGTCTCTAGTGTCAAAATGTTTTAGCCTCTGTTTTGAGGATGTCATATTCCTCACAAACCCGATTGTGAATTTCTGAAGGTCTTAAATTTATTGAGTTTAAAAGACAAGTTGACTCATATTTTTGAAAATTCAATACCTGAATGATAACCTGATGTAGCAATTTTTTGTACACAAATGGTATTTTATTTGCTTTCTGCAGTGAGAAAAATGCATATGGTCATATGTTTGATAAAATAGGTTTAAACGTTTCTTGTACATAGAATTAATCTTATTTAATTAATTAAAATAGCCTCATGCTGGCAGCATATGCATTTTAGTTTTTATTGCATTTTAGTAGGATATAAAAATTATAATCAGTTGTTTATTTCTCATTTGAAACAAATATGTCTTTCTTGTTTGCAGTAACATTGACTCATTGCAGAAATATTTTCTCCCACCCTGAGTTTGCTAGTTACACAAAATCTTCCCTTAGCATGTTCTGCCTGGAGGAATAATTGTTCTCTATCTTTATGACAGAGTCTATCAAAAGGACCATGCATCATGGGCTGTCCAGTGACAGTGTTTCAAGAAAAATTGCTTATTGAAAATATGTGCCAATGTACGACTGGGCAATGCTTAGGTAAATCTCTCTTTTTAATGGCAGAGGGTCACTTCACCTCAGAATAACTATACACACATCCACAGAATTGTAGTTTGGAAGATGACTTTTACCAGATGATTCCTTTGAGACTCCCACAAGATGTTTTGAAAATATTTTTTAAGGGATCATAAAAATGTGATATATTCATGATCATGCCCAAAGGCTGAATAACTCATAGAATATTCCATAGTGTTTCTCCAGGGCCTTTTTAAACGTTATTAAACATCATTCTCAGCTGAACTTTGAAAAATGTGATTTGATCTTGACAACACTCAATTATAGAGAAGAGGCCCTTGGTTTAATAATGCATCAAAAGGTGATTTGACAGTAATGGTTTTGATAGTTGTTGAAAGTTTGGGTTTCTGAACAAATACTTCATTTGTTTTAAAAATTGCATGTGATTTAATATTAATATACAAATTTAAATATATTTTGTATATTTCAAATTTTATGCTGGAGTGTTTAGGAATTTAAATATTATATTACTTGAGTTTTCTGATTGAATAATCGTCATAAAACACTTTTTTTGGTTTTGACTTTATTGGAAACACTCCAGAGCATTTCAGTTTATTTTTTTAACCTAGTAGGTATAGTATGTAAACCATATTTGTTTTTATTTTTAAATTTATGATTGAAGCTCTTCTGTAGCATACATGGGTTTCTACCATAAATGCTGGTATACTTATGAGATGATAAGCTGAAGCTAAATGTTAAATGTGTGCTGATTCCTGAAATTTGGTGGAATTGGTTAGTTTTTAGCCAGGCTTTGATATGTACATGTGTGTGTGTGTGTATGTTTGAAAGAGAAATCTGATAAATTGAGTGAAAGAATATGGTACATGAGTTTCTTAATAAAGTGAGAGTTAATCCTAAAGAAAGAAAGAGAATCTTTTATGATTTGTAAAGCAAAGTATGCAGAAATGTTAGTCTGTCAAAGGAAGAAATTCTTACACTGATGTGGTCTAAGAGACAATATCACTCAAGAGATTAAACCACATGGTGTCCATATAATTACACATCTAATTTCAAAATGCAAATTCAAGAGGCTGTAACTATGCATGTAAGTGGTAGCAGTACTTTGAGAACAGTAGTATTTGAAGGGTTTTTAGGCTGCGTGTGTCTCAGAGGAGAAAGCCGGCTACTGAAATAATCCACACATGATTAAGCATGTTACACATAGGGGTAGAATTAAGGGATCCTAGACTTACATATAGGAATGTCTAATTTCAGCAGTATCATAGATTATTAGAGCTGTTTAAGGGACTATAAAGATTTTCTGGTACAAACTTCTCAACCAATATATATTGAAAAGGTCCAGAGAGGTGGTCTTCCTCAAAGGTGTTTGGAAGTCCAAGTTGTATTTTTGCCATTGTACCTCACTGTCTTTTATTCGTAGCTAAAGTTTTCCATATAGTGGCTCTAAATTGGCTTCTTAGCCAAGAAGCTGCAGGTTGCAGTCCAAAGGGGCTAGGCTGTGACAGCCCTGCTTGTACACTTCGTCAACTGCGATGATGACGCTGTGATCAGTGCATATAAAGACATGAAATCAATTGTTCAGCAGCAAGTTCAGAGACTTCTGCATAGTAGGACATTGGAGGAAACCATCATTTTAAAAATGTAGTAATGAGGGAAGACTTTTTGAAAAGGTATTTCATGTGGAAATTGTGTGTGTGTGTGTGTGTGTGTGTGTGTGTGTGTGTATGTGTCCCCAGTCAGTAGGGTCATTAGATATCACCTCTCTCATGCCCCTATTTCCCTTCCACAAGTCACATCCCTTCCTTTTCTATCTGTGAAAAAGAAGGATCCCTTCTTTGGTTTTAGGGGGTGGTTTCAGCAGATGCATTTACTGAACTTGCACTGAACTTTCATTTTTATACCTACACACATTTGCCCAGAGCCACTAGATGTGAACTTCAGAAAGCAAGAATTT
>CAUYQG010294678.1:0-13587 GCA_963574415.1 Tarsius wallacei | reverse complement strand
TGGGCACAGAATATCAAATTTTCTAAGGTGTCAGGGTTTTTTATGGGGGTAGGGGTGGATATTATTTACCTTTTGAATTATTCCTTTTTACTTAGTGCTTTTATCATAATTCTTTGTTAATACTGAACACTGTTTTTTTTTACTTCTTATAAGAAGAAGATATGATTTCTCTGTCTCCATTTTGGCCCACCCATCTACATTTCATATAATTTTGACAATAATTACTGTCTAATGTATTACATAGGTTTAAGAACACTTTTCCCTATAACAGCATCAAAAATGGAAGAAGGCCGGGTACAGTGGCAGACACATGCAATCAAGGCACTCTGGGGGGCTAAGATGGGAGGACTGCTTGAGCCCAGGAATTTGAGGCCAGCCTGGGCAACATAGTGAGACCTTGTCTCTACAAAAAAAAAAAAAAAATTAAAAAATTAGCCAGACATGGCGGTGCACACCTGCAGTACCAACTACTCAGAAGGCTGAGGTGGAAGGATCACCTGAGCTCAGGTAGTCAAGGCTGCAGTAAGCCATGATTGTGCCACTGCACTCCAACCTGGGTAACAGAGTAAGACTCCCACCTCAAAAAGAAAAAAGGAGAAAAGAGGGAAAAGTCAATAAAGAATAAAAGAATCTTATAATCCAGGAAGTTACAGGTGATTGTACAACTAAGTTCCTAATGTTTAACTAAAAATTTAAATAAACTGAATGAAGAACTAAGTCGCTCGAGGAGCTTTTTTCTTTTGAAGTACATACATTTATGTCCTTCCCCAGAACCTTCATCTGCAGCATAGGGCTCTGCTTTGAAATACATGTACTGCATTTCTCCCCTACTCTTGCCACTCTCATCATATTCACTATCAGTTCCAGAGTCTTCTTCAGCTGTATCCCATGTTTCCTTTTTCCCTTCATTTGCTTTAGTTCTTCTACTACTTGTGATACTGTGAGAGTCAAGTCCATTAGCCAAAGGGATTTGAGCATTGTCTGCATTGCACAAAGTATCACTGCTATGACTGGAGCTAAGAATATCGCTGTCCACTGAACTTGTACTCCTGTCGTTATTCACATCTGAATCTGATCGTTCTTCAGACTGAAAATTTTCTGGATCAGAAGTCTGAATGTGCTGTTCAAGTTCTCTATTATCCACTGATGCTGAAGAGTCCCTCTCATTGAGAGGGGATTCGATGTTTTCAAAGTCACTTGTCTCAGTACTTTTGCTGCTGTCCCCATTATCTCCATCCTGCTGCTGCTGCAGTGACAAGCTTTTGAGTTTTTCAGTGCTTTCTTCTAGAATAGCTTCCACAGACTTTAGGCTCCCAACAGGTCCTTTGACTCTTTCACAATCATCATCCCCATTACCAGAATCACCTCCAGCTTTCTGGTATGCTGTCCTTTTGGAATAAGATCCTGGGGATTGTTCAGGTAGCAAAACAAATAATCTGATTGTATTTGCATGCCGATCCAGGAGTTTCCATAAATGAGAGTCTGTAAAGGCCATCTGGTAATCCAAAGTCTCGGAACTTTCAACAAACACCTAAACAGTAAGTCAGAGTTACATATATCAATCACATCATTGATTTTAAGGACATTCTCATTCATCATAAAAATAATATCCACCAATACAAGACAGTATATAGTAGCTATAACATTTGTAATGATAAAAGTTTCTAAAGGATCCTGCATTGTTCTAGAGATTAAATCAAATAAATATTAGGCTCATAAGTTTTTGTAACTAGCCATAAAACTAAGATACAGTGGATAGAGACAGACAGACACACACATCTTGTTTATTGGGCTATCCATTTTCAGTGAGTTTTTGTATTACACATTCTTCTTTTTAGAAAATCCAGGTTTAGCATGAATACAGATGGAGGAACATGTATAAAGCCACGCTGGAAATGTAACACTAAAATCCAGATTACAGAAAAATTTAATGGAAAAACGAGCTGGTTCTGTAACAAATTGCAGGAATGCAAACAAACAAAAAAGACACAGGTGAATTTGTTTTTCAAAAAAGTATAAGAATCAGAGAAATCTGAACACTAACTAGATATTGGCTGATATTAAGGTATTCTTAATTTTTTAGGTATATAATTGTAGTTACATTTTCTAAAGAGGTCTCATTCTGAAAAGATATGTTCACATTATTTATAGATAAAATGATATAATGCTGGGGAAGTTTTTAAAATATTCTGAAGGAGGCAGGTGGTTAGATATAGATGATGCAAGAGTTGATCATTTTAGAAGCTTGGTGATGGGGACACAGGGGTCATTACACCATTCTCTCTACTTTTGTATATGCTTGGAATTCTCCATAATACAATTTTTTTTTAATAACTGCAAGTCTTATACATAAACTTGGGAATTATTATTATTATTTTTTTGAGTTGAAGTCTCACTCTGTCGCCCAGACTGGAGTGCAGTGGCCGCTCCCGGCCACTGCAGCCTCGACCTGCTGGGCTCTGGCGATCCTTTCACCTCAGCCTTCCGAGTAGCCGGAATTACAGGCATGCGCTACCATGCCTGGCTGATTTTTTAAAATTTAGTGTAGAGATGAGGTCTCTCCAAGTTGCCCAGGCGGGTCTCGAACCCGCGGGCTCAGGCAATCCACTCACCTCGGCATCCCAAAGTGTGGAATTACAGGCTGAGCCACCGAGCCTGGCTTAAACTTGGCAATTACTAATAGCATGTTGGGTTTTGTATAAAAAGGAAATGCAAGCATTAACATATTGATTAAATGTTACAAATAGGAACTACTAGCTACTCATTTAAGAAAAAAACCCAAAGTTAGATTCCCTCCCTCAACTCCTTACCTTAAAACAGTATTAGGGTAGATTAGAGATTTTCATGTTTCACACACACAGGCACACACAAAAGTATTACAAGAAAATGTAGGTGAATAAAAATTACATAATAGGATTTAAAAAATAATACTAAAATGGTTAAATGACATCAAATATTAGACTGCACAAAGATGAATGAGACTAGAAAAGGTGATAAATAAAAGCCATCAAACAAGGAAAATTTGGGATGCAGTCATCTTGAGTGAACCAATAACATTAGGAACAAGCATACATAAAAAATGATAAATCATGAAGTACATAATGATATCAAAAGACAGAACAAGATGATCAACAAGAACTTTGTCTTTTCCAACAGAGATAATGAGTAGAAAAAGGGAATAACATTGAGGAAACTATAATTTTCTCTGTATTTGGTGTGCCTCTAACTTTCACCATGAAGTACTGCATTATGGGACAAGCTCAAGAAAGAACAAACTCCAAATAACCATTGTGGGTAGAAAGAGTAATAAAGGCTTCAAAGAGGTAGGACTAATCCAGAGCTTGAAGAAAAAAATGTAGAGAGAAGAGGAATGGAGGAAGACCACTCCAGGCAGGCGTGCATCTAACCAAAGGCAAAGAAAAAAAGAACCAGCAATACTGCTCCAGGGAACAAAAAGAGATCAGATCTGACCCGACTCCAGAGGAAGGTGATTATAGGAGGGTGTAAGAATTTAAAGGTAAGGTCCAGACAGATACCAATCTTGCAATATTGAACTTAATTTCAATTACTATTACCAGTACAAAATATTGTAATGAAAAAATAAAAGACATACCTTGTTACTTCTAAAAAACCCTTCAGCTTTCAGGGTCTTACTAGGGACATTGAGAAGACGCAAATCATTATAGCAGCGTTCCAGGACTATTCTCATTGTTTCAGCAGGTAAGTGGATAGCCTACGATGAAAGCAATTTAATACAAATTATTCTTTTAAAAATAATTCTGCTTGACTTAGAAATATGGGAAAGCAAGACACTGCCAAGTTCTTGAAAGCAACATAGAGAAAAATAATTTTAAGAACAGTCTCACAATATTTGAAGAATCTAAGAGAAAAAATTTTAGTCATATTCATTAATTGTGTCGCAAATCAGGAGAACACAGTGCCACTTATTCATGTGTTCTCTGAAATGATTTTAAAAGTAAAAATATTTCATTAGAAATTCTGTTCCTCTCAAACTTGCCAAGTAACTCAGTGATTCTATTTCAAAGAAATGGAATAACTGACTTTTTGAGAGCTGTTTAATTTCTTGGCTTTTGATGGGCTCTTTGTATTTTGTTGATGGGCTCTTTGTATTTTGTGATTAGTTTGTTAATACTTTTACTGAAGCAATTTTCCTCTGTGTAAAATGAAAAGATTAAATTAGCAGGTAAAATGTAAAGTTTTCTGAAATTCTACAACCTTACTTTTTGGAGTCATTTTATGAATTTCACCTAAAAGGAGCAGATCGAAATAATTCACATTTTTAA
Source organism: Tarsius wallacei (assembly GCA_963574415.1). NCBI lineage: Eukaryota > Metazoa > Chordata > Mammalia > Primates > Tarsiidae > Tarsius > Tarsius wallacei. Next base: position 9,283 of record CAUYQG010294678.1, on the reverse strand, counting down.
AAACATGGTTTGTTTTCAACACAACTGATGGTATTGGTTATGAATACCTGATTCTTAGGCAGTCTAGTTTTACTTTCAAACACTGTATTTGTTGACCCAGTGTTTTGTAACTGCCTTTATTCTCTACAGACATATTTTCCCCCAACAAGTTTATCAGCGTCTTCAGGGAAAGGACTATTGTGTGTTTCTTTTGTATTTTACCTCCAAGCTCACACTCTAGATTAAACATAATTTTTTTCACATTTGACATTCATATTTTTTTAATATAATACAGAGCAAATTACACAAACATAGTACGTATTTATGAGCAATTTAATAATTAAAATATAACTTCCAAAAATAATTTGTTTTCTGGCTATTATTATTTTGGCCAAATAGAAGTTGTTGTTTTTCAAACATCATATTAATAACCACCAATTCTTATATAACACTTTGCAATTCTTTTTCACAAAGTATTTATTTTTTATTAATGTTTACTACAACCCTGTTAAATGGGTATTAAAAATTTCAGATACTGAGATAAAAGACAAGACCTCCAAGGAGAATGATGAAAACTGAACTCAACTTCCTGACTTACAATTACTGAACAATTTCCACTACACCAAGGGATCTTAACCCAGGGTTCAGCACTAGTCCTTTTGCTGAAGAAAATTTGAATGTTTTCATCATTATATATTTTCCAGCTCAAAAATACCTGAATCAGCCTATGTTGCTTATCACTGACTCAAATAATGGGGCCCATATTTAATTCATCAGCTTCTCTCAAGTCTGCTTTCCCACCTGCTTCCTCTATTTCTATTACTATCTCACTACCTTTCTGGCTACCTAACCAGTTTGAAACCATTCTGGTCATGTGCTTCTGCCTTACCCCAATATTTACCAATTACAAGTCCTGCAGATTCTATGCATATAATCTCTGAAAAATCTATGCTTTCTCTCACTTCTAGTCATTCATCTGCATAATGTCAACAGCTTCCTCATTTCCAGTCCTGACTCTCCCTCAATCTACCTGGAACACTAGGCTAGTGTCACCAGACGTATCCGTTCACAGCACAGCTCTGATCACACCACATGTTGTTAAAAAGAAAACAAACAAAAAAATCTACTTCCTGTTGCCTATAAAAAGAGAGCCCAAACTTCTGGGTTTACTGCTTAAAGCCCTCAATGAAATAATATGTATTTACACATCCAGTCCTGTGTTCTACAATGATGCAGCCAAAACATGCAAGCCGTTGTGATGTGCGCCTGCCTCACACTTTCTTATCTCCATACTTGGCTCAACCAGTTTCTTCTATTTGGAGTGTCTTTCTTTCCTAACTACAGCTGTCTCCTAACTATAAACATATAGACAGAGTCTACATCTTACTCATAACTATCACGCAGTGCCTTGTGCATAGCAGGCACTCAGAAATACTGACTCATTTAAAAACTTACCTTTGAAATCAGTTGTTTGAATTCTGTAACTGTCTGATTTAAGTAAGCACGAACAGTTATAGGAGAAGCTACAGATTCTGTCTTTAGATCAACAACATGAACTTTCACCATCACTTCTGTCACATTTGAAGATATAAAAACATAATTGGAGGTTATGTTTTAAATGAAATATCACATGAACAATGCATTTATTATGAGTTTCTAATAGATGGCAAAGCCAGTATGCTCTAATTACCAAGATGGTAGATGTATGTTATATATGTATAATATACATTAACAACTTCTCTTTCACAATTTATCACAATATAAGCAAGTATATATAAAGAAATGGAAATGAGGCTAACAAAAAGTTCTCCTAGGTCTCTTTTAAAAATGTTAAATAGTAATCTTCATTCAGAAATAGATATAACATTCATTACCTACAAAAGTCAAAATGTGATTTTTATTTTAAAATTCTATGCTTGTTTCTTTGTAAAACATGGCAACACTATCAAATTTATCAAGCACATTAAAAATACAAATCCAAAGTTCCAAATAAGACAAAACCACAACACTAAATAAATACAAATAACCAGGCACTGCAAAATACTAATGGGGACACAACACCCCACTTGCTTTTGAATAACTGTCAATAGACCATTCAAGACCTTGTTCATAAACAAAGACTTCCTCTACTTAAAATAATATTCTCCATATTCCATGGAAAATTCTGTACAAAACAGTTCTGGTTTATGTATTTGTATTTTCCACTTAAATCCTTCATATAATTTAATCCCATCTTCTCCTCTTTATTATATGTTAATCCTCAGTTTTTCCCCATGTTGTTAATCTAAACCTGACAAAATACTCTACTATCTTGATTATTAATGAATAAAGGAAATTACTTTATGTATTCCAATCCACATTCACATTTAGAGCTCTCATTCAAATAATTGGTATTATAATTATTTTAATTATTATTTTTTCTATCTTGCTAAAAAAAAAATCTGTTAGTAAGTGTCCCCAAAAGACTCTACAACAAGGCAGAGTCTGACTGAAGTAGGCATCACTAAGTTAGAGAAGCAGAATTTGAAAGACTACTACTCTTAACCTACTTTGGAAAGAAGGGCCTTCATAAAAAATGGAAGTATACAGTATTCACATGGGAACAGAATTTAAAAGGGCAGGGTAAGTTCAACTTTTGGGAAAAAATATAGAGAGCATAAGTCTGAATTCTGACTAACCTCTGATATGAAAAGGAGTGAGGGTCAAGACAGAGCAGTAAGAATTTTATAAAATGAATAAAGCATTTTGATTTTCTCCTATTTGTTATAGTTTACGTATAGTGATTACTAGAAGACTCTGGACATGAGAAAGACCATATAACTGTCTTTAGGGACTACTTGGGGAAAACTAGGGGCATAGTATTTTGCTTTCTTAAGCAGTCTAGAACAAAGATTTTAAAAACGTACTGAGTAAATGCGATAGTCATAATGAAAAAAGAAAAGCTGAAGTCCCTGGGGCCTATAGAAGTGAAGAGAATAAAGAAAAATTTTAAGTGTTGATAGTGATATGGTAATGAATACATCCCTCTAAAGAAACCCTGAAAAACAAACTCTACTTCTGAGACTTTACGGGAATATACTTTTTGGGATCAAGGTCTTTCCTATTAGGATGGGGAGGAGGATGAAGAGGGGAAGGAGGAGAAACAGCCTCCTAATAGATCAGATGTAACTTTACAGATTTATAACATCCAGACTGCTTCAGTAATGAATGATTCAGTACTACATACTGGGAAAGAAAAGCCCCACTGAAGAATGTAAGCTAAACGTTTTATTGCTTTTGTTGTTGCTGTTTGTTTTTAGTCTGTATATAACTCTTTGCAAGTAATCTTGAACTTAATTACAAGCTGTTGCTGACTACTTCGCAACCTGTCAAACTTATTCTCCATTTTAAGACCATATTAAAAAAATTTAAATTATTCTCATTTCTATAAACAAGAAACTTTCTCATGAAAATTTTAAGCCCAGCACAACTCCAAATAGTATAAAACTGCTTACCTCCAGGTTTATAAGACTGGAAAACCTGATCAGGCTTTCTCGTCTCCAACAGTAGATCAAACATATATGTTGACTTGACTCCACCTAGTAGAAGTCCCATTGGTGTATCTTCTTCTCCTTCATATGATCGTTCTAGATAATCATGGAACTCATCATATTTAACAAGGCGACAGCAATCCAGGGGTATCACCTCTTCTAAATCCATCATCTAAAAGAGAACAATCCCCCAGCAAAAAAAGAAAACAAAATACATATAATGTTTTAGTCTGGTATGTAATAACACTAGCAATATGTCCTAACAAGTAATAAAATCCACATATCTGTAATTTGTATCAAAGACATCAAGCAGGCATGACTTAAATGTTATTTTTAAATAACCATGTTTCATTATCCCTCAAATCATACACATTATGAATTAATTTAACGACATTTTTTATTTTTTAAAAAGTTAACAACCTAAACTTTAGATGTAGAAGCAAAATCAGTATATTATAATCTACTGCTCGATAATTACTAAGCTAGAAACACTGTGGAAGACAACCAAACAGCCAACTAGAACAAGCATCTTTTGCTCTCTTAATCAATCTAGAGTAGAACTGGTAACTCATGTAGTACCTGGTAATAATCTTCCCAAGTACAGAAGGGCAGAATGTCTCTTAAAGCCACCACAAAGGCTGCAGCTTCTATGTCTCTTAAGTGCCATCCCATTCCTCTCTGGATATCCTCTTCAATATTAGTCTCCAGAATGCCCACAGCTCGTGGCACAGGAATTTCTATCATCAAATTTCCCTTAAGCTCATGTCTTGATGATATACCCTCAATGCAGTAACTTTTGAGTATGAATAAACCTCCTGGTAAAACACAGCAGGACTGCTTAGAAGTACTCAGTGTCCTTTTAAGGTTTGTGATTATGATTTTAAAGATATATGTATAAACTTTGGCATGTCCTTATTGATCTCTATTCATCTTCTACTCTCATTCCCAGGAATGAAGTTCTATTTTTGGTATATAAGATTGACTTATTTGTCTCTTCTGCTTGACTCTTTTTATTTGTGAACTTTTACTTCCTATTTTCAAGACAAGATTTTTTTTCCTGCATTAAAAACTCAAGGGATATAAACTACCTTTGCTGCTGTCACTAACTGACCTTATCATATAGAACTGCTTTGCTAAGACATTTCCCCACTGTAGTCTAATTTGGATTCCCTACTGTTTTGCAAGGATGATGCTTCAGTTCAAAGAATTTGCACCATGAGGCGAAGCTAGAACCATCCATACATTTTAATGTTCATTCATTTACTTATTCACATGCCCAACCAATTTTTACTCTCCTATATACCACACAAGCTTACGGAAAATAGCAAAGCCAGAACAGTCTTTACCCTTGTAAGTGCTTACAGTCTAGTGAGAAACAATGATACTAATTAGAAGTCACTATAATTAATAATTAAATGCAAAATTTCAATACTGATAAGTATTATGCAGGATTAGGCACATAAGACACGTGGTTATCAAACTATAGCATACTTAAGAATCACCTGAGATACCTGTTTAAAATGCATAACTGCAGGTTCTGCCTAAGAATCACCTGAGCTACTTGTTTAAAATGCATAATCCCAGGCTCCAACACAGAAATTCCGATTCATTTGCAGAAATTTAAGTATTTTTAATAAAAATGTGACTGGGCAGATTGTGTTAGATCACACTTTTAGAAACAATGTCAGCTATCTTAATACACAAAATGATACAGCATGCATTTTTTTCCTCCAGGTGATGACTGTTTTATTTCAGTCAAATTCTGTTAATGTTTATATGGAAACTGGAAAGATTTAATTTGTCAAGTATCATAAATAACATTTATTTATTTATTCATTCATTTATTTATTTTTGAGTTGAGTTTTCACTCTGTCACCTAGACTGGAGTATGGTAGCACAATCATGGCTCACTACAGCCTCAAACTCCTGGGCTTAAGTATTCCTCCCCTCCTCAGCCTCCTGAGTAGCTGAAACCACAGGCACATGCTACCATGCCCATCTAACTTTTTTATTTTTTGTAGAGATGAGGTCTTGCTATTTTGCCCAGGTTTGGTCTCGAACTCCTGGGCTCAAGCAACCCTCCCACCTTAGCCTCCCAAAGTGCTGGGATTACAGGTGTGAGTCACCAACTCTACCTTACAAATAATATTTAGAATGATATAGTGAAAGAGTGTGTCCCAGTCTATTTGGCTTCAAACTTCATTAACGACTTTCCTTTATTCATAGAACAAAATGCAAACTTTTATTCCTATAAAGTCTCTGATTTCATTTTATGGTACTCTGTGTTCATTCAAAACAATCTAAACATAGGATTTCTTTTTCAGTTTCTTGAACATTCCAAGCACTTCTTCGTCCAGTTTTTGTACATGCTGTTCTCTCTATTTAGAATATTCTTCCCCAACTTTTTGCATAGCTGTCTCCTTCTCATGACTAAGGTTTCAGAATAAATTTTCTCCATATACTACTGATGTACTTTATAGCATCTAAATAATAAAACAATTGCAGGTTGTAGTGTTTAAATATTTTTTGTGTTTTCCAACAGATTGTACACTCCATGAAGGCAGTGACCATGTCTTTTTCCTTCTAATATCTCTAACACCTCATGCTGTCTTATTTACTCTGGTATCTCTAATGCCTCATACAGTGGACACTCAAGAAATATTTGTTAAATGAATGGAAAAAACAAATAAATATTTTGTTTCCAACTCTAATGCTGGAATCTGGAAAGTTTAACTGGCATTCAGAGTAAGACAAGTTCTCAAAATCAACAGAGCATGCAAAGGAGAGGTATGAACTATACTCTGTAAGCAATATATGAATTAATTGGTTATCAAAGTTATTGCAAGTGGTTAAAAATATCATTTATAATAAAAACTTGGGAAATTATGTTAACATTATTATATGAGATATCAGTAAATAAGTGTCAATAGTGAAGTTAAACATACCTTATAAGCCATTTCTACTGCTTCCTTTAATGTCTTATCCTTATGAACTTCCAATTTATTTTCCATCATTACTTGTTTTGCAGGATGTAAACAGAATAATTTTATCTAGAAAATGTAAAATATCATCAACTCAACAGGTCAAAAGTCAATGCTTATTTCTTTTGTAGACCTATTTTTCCCTAATTGTTAAAATACTATAATTTTAAAAAAAGCATAGCTGAGACCATTCTTTCTTATGTCTGTTTTTTCACTTAATAATTGATAGTGATTATGTCTCATCATAAGAAATTCAAAACCATTAATTTTAACAATTACATGTTTCTTTCTAAGCACGTATCCTAATTTATGTCATCATTACCCTACTGATATATAAGCAGGTTGCTTCCTATTTTTTCCTAATTTGAAAAATACTGTGATGACAATCCTTGTGGTCAAGATTTTTACATTATCTGTGATTATTTCTTTAGCTGGCATTTCCATAAGAGAAATTATATAAAAGAATATGAATTTGCTTAGGGCTTTTGAGAAATACTACTCAATTTCTGTCCAAAAAAGTTTAACTGATTTAGTCTTTTTATAGTGGAATGAGAATGCCCACCTCAACTGAGGCCTCCCAGCAATGAGCACTGTCACTGCAAATATGTCACTGGGTTTTTATGCATCAAATCAAATCAAATTTTACCTTTGTAGTACAGCTGGTTACACTGCTTAATAATCATAATGGCATAAACTGTCTACAGAATCAAATGAATGAGTTAGTTACAAGAACTACAGTTAGGTAAACTTAAGTAGCACTTTCAATTAGAAATAACATGATGGAATCCAACCTTGCATGTATTGCGCTCAATTTCTCGTTGCCTCTTTTCTTGTTCTTCCAACTCTCTCTCTCTCTGTACCAAGTTTTTGATGTGCTCTGGGTATTCATCCACTTCTAGAAATTCTATTAATAATAAAAGCAAGATAAGACACTGTCACTGTACTGGAGCTCCCTTTATTCATTCTGTTCTACTATGCTCCCATAGTAAATACTTCTAGTACTCATGGAGACAGATCTCAATTATATCTTTCACTCAACTTGGAACATGAACTTCTTCCAGACAAGGGTGAAGAGGTAGTTGATAAGGACACATGGTTAGGTCTCATTTTATAAAAAGCCATATATTTATTCAAAATGGCTCTTGGCTTCAGAGCAACTTCAGCATGTGGATTCAGATTTTAGAATGAAAAGCCCCTCTGAAACTTGAAAATAAAATCATTTCTGATTTCAAACCATACCATTCACTGTCAAACTGTGTGACCTTGGGTAAGTTTATTTCTCCAGACATAAGATCTATCTAGCTTATTAATAGCACCTACCCCATAAAATTATTACTTCAGATGTTAATAAAATTTAATAAATACTGTTGCTCCTACTTTTACTACTGCAAATGCTATTTATTTATTTATCGTTCTCTAATACAGTATTCTTAAAGCAGTCTTTTAGCTGCCTTCTAACCAAAGATGGCAGAATCACAAAACTGGTAACTGTCTATTAGATTTTGCCCTCTAGGAACGAGCTCTAATTTTAAAAAATATTTCATATCATATCATATAGCGCCCTCTGGTGCTTCATCACAAAACTAGAGTTGAAGGAGTAGATAAAGAAAAGTTGAGTTATTGCACTACTGGAAAGCTGAATCCACATAAGATACATGAATCACAATACTGGCTCTGCCTCCAGGTAGCTATAACCTGATACAAGTTACTCTCTGGGGTATAGATTCTTTATGATACAGTACAAATGATTACTTCTGCTCTAATATCTCTGTTCTGAAATGACTTCTTATAATTTCCATTTGTTTTTAAAATTAATTCCACAGTAAATTACTGAACAGCTACTATATGACAGATCCGAGAATATACCTTTCATGAAAAGATGAGTAAGCCCTAAGCCTTGCAACAACTGGATTCATGATCTTATGAGGGTTTACAAAAATGTAAACAAAAACATTATAATGTTTAAAACTGATTTACTATTATTAGCATGGTAGTTTCTAAGCAAAGGAAATAAACTGAAATCAAAGATAGTGATTATTTATTATGAAAATAATATAAGCAAATACATCACCTATGTGTATATCTGTATGTACACACACACACCATACCTCTAGCTATTGCAATAAGCAACTCAGACAGTTAACAAGAAAAAACAAAAATTGCAATTTTTACAAGCAATAATAACAAAAAAGGATAAACATGGTTCATATACAGAATTGAGATTCTTAATAAAATTAAAACATATAAAGTATGTGTACTAGATTATAAAATGTTACTTGCTTTTAAACTAAATAAGCAGAAATACTTAACTCTAGATCTTAAAAGTGTTTCTAGAGTGGTAAACCAGAAGTTCAGGTCATCTAAGATAACCATTCGAAGCCTGTAGAGTATTCTAACTCAAATAACTAGAAAGTGAAAAAAGGCAATAACAGCTAAACTTAAGTCTGTACTATATACCAGATATAATGCTAAATGCTTAAAATGTTATCTCATTTACATTTTTATAACAATCCTATAAAATACGATTATTCCCATTTTACATATATGGAAAGAAAGGCTTATTAGAAAGGTTAAATAACTTGCTCTAGGATACACAGCTGGTAAATTATGACAAGGCTGGGTTTATCATCACTGCACCAAGCACATAATAAAATCTTTTTTTTTTTTTGAGTTGGAGTCTCACTTCATCGCCCAGACTGGAGTGCAGTGGCTGCTCCCAGCCACTGCAGCCTCAACCCGCTGGGCTCCGGCGATCCTTCCGCCTCAGCCTTCCAAGTAGCTGGAACTACAGGC
>CAUYQG010294676.1:0-19796 GCA_963574415.1 Tarsius wallacei | reverse complement strand
TGGCCGGGAGCGGCCACTGCACTCCAGTCTGGGTGACAGAGTGAGACTCCAACTCAAAATAATAATAATAATAATAATAATGATTAATATCTGGGGTGGGGGAGGAGCATCGCCAGCACGAGGGGCAGAGTGGGGGCTGGCATGTGCCGATTGGCAGCACTGCTAAGAGACATGAGGTGTGGCCTGTGTGAGCCAGTTGGGATGGGGGAATGGGAGAAAGCCTTAGCCTCTCCCTGTGTGTCTGAAAGCTGGAGGTGTGTGTGTAAAACTGGTTTACCCCTTGGGGAGCCATGGGGCTTATGGTTAGGACCCTGAGTCTGAATCTTTGTGTAATTGGGATTGCTCATGGAGCCTCTGCTTCCAGTTGGGACCTGAGGCCACTGAAAGCTAAGCAATTCAGGATGACTCCAGTGACTTTAGATGAGAGGGACTTGACATTTTAACTTCCCAGAGAGGTCAGGTGGCTTTCCCAAGCTAGTGAAATTGGTTTCATGGAGCCTGGAACCTCAGGAGCCATGGGGCTCCAGAGGATTGGAGTCTGACGTTATCTTGTGCCCTAGCTGACTGCCGGGGTGGGGGAGGCCTCAATGGCATCTGGGCCCCCTCCAGATCTGGGACATAATGGGGCCATAGATCTGCATTGGGACTTAAGATTTCATTGAGGACTTGGAAGCCCATAGATTGGATTGTCCATGTCTCCTTCCTGCATTGCCCCCACGCCCTAGGCTTCAGGCTCTTGCTTGATGTTAGGCTCCACAGAGGGAATGCCTTGAAGTCTGAGCTCCCCAGTGAATGGGGATCTGGGAACTGTTCTGTGCTCACTCTTCTCTTCCTAGCACTTGCCAGGTTTAAAATGTGTTGGCAAAAAGATCGTCTTACTCATTCTTTGGACTCTGTAAGGCACCTAGCACATTACTTGGCACTTGATAGGGCTGCAGTACTGGAAATGGACACATGTCACAGATTACTGAGTGTAATGAGGAAAAGGCAGGTCTGGGATACTCTATTCTTCCTGTGACATTGCTTTCTGCCTCTGGGCACTAAATGAGGAAAAACCACTTTCCTTTTTCCCTCCATAAACTGAGCTGATTCTTCTTTGGGTAATCCCTTTGCCCTCAGTGTTGTTGACATCTCCCCTTTCCTGTTGCTGCTCACTCAATTATTAGGTGATCTGCAACCTAGGGATGTTTAATTCCAGACTCTGCAGTTTGCTATGAGTGACCAAGTATAAACAGGGTGGCTAAAATGCATTTATTTATTTTTTTCCTTAACTCATAGTGAAGTTAATAATTTTAGTAGTTATGAAATGGACAACCTATCCTAGTGCCAAAACAAGGACTTTGTAGTCTACCGAGCTATGTAACTTCTGAGCCTCAATATTCTCATCTGTAAAATGGAGATAATACCTACCTTACTTATCATTTCATAAGCACCTAACATTGGCAATAAAGCAGTGAACAAGACTGATAAGGTCCTTGCCCACATCAAATAAAAGTTCACAAGTATACTGGAAGATTGTTTTATATATGTATAAAGCACCCATAAGTACTTAGATGACAACCTGGCACATAGTAGGTACTCAGTGAATACTGACTCCCTTATCTTGGTAAACCATTTCCCCTCCCCTCCTTCACCTCGAATGTATTTCAGTGTGAGGAATGATTTATTCAGGAAGTTTTGAAAAAAATTATACTAAAGAGCTGATTGATAAGGATGCACGTATGGTGAGAGTTGGTCAGAGAAGGCTTTGTAGAAGGAGAGAGATGTGATTAGAGTTGAGAACTGAGGAAAGGATATGATTTACACAAGTCATTTAACCTCTGTATACCTTCCTTTTCAGAGCTGGAACAGTAGAAATACTGGTACATAGTTATATGGAGCTTTTTTAAGAGCTCATAAATCAGAGGTTCCAGGGTGGCAGCCTACAGCAGCATGTAGCCTCCAGACACATTCCATGGACCCTAACTTTTTATTATGAAAAGCTTTGAATACACAAACTAAAACAGGATGGTATAATGAGCTCCCATGCACATGTTATCAAGCCCCAACAACCATCAACTGGTGGCCATTGCTTTCCCGTCCACTTTCCCTTCACAAATTACTGCAAAGCAGCTCCCAGGCATTGTAACATTTCATTTGAAATATTTCAGCATGCATCCCTAAAATATAATTTTTTTAAAAAAACAAGCACAATATCCCCCCAAAATTTTTAATAGCAGTCAGTGTTCAAATTTTCATTTGTCTTACAAATATGATGTTTGTTTCTTTTAATTTGTAAGTTCCCCTTTTTTCTCTTGCAGTTTTGTGGAAGAAACTGGGTTATTTGCCCTGGGTGTATTCGACCTCATTCTGGGAATTTTCAGTTGTATCCCTGTGGTGTATTTAGCATCTGCCTATGTCCTATTTCCTGTAAATTGGTAGTTTGAGCCATACACTTAATTCAGGTTCCGTTTTTTTGGCCAACTACTTCACAGGTGGTGCTGTGCTCTCCATTAAGAAGTACGTGATATTTGCTTGTTTCTGGTGTTTGTAGCCATTGCTGTTCGGTGCCTAGGTTCAGTAATTCATTGTGAGTAGCAAAATGGTCCTATTCTAATTATATTGTTCCTTTTTCATTTATTAGCTGAAATACTTCTGTAAAGAGAAACTTCTCATCCGCTGCTTGGTTACCTAGTGTTATGGTTTGTGTACAAAAGGCAGGATAAACTGGGCAATGTGGCTCATGCCTGTAAGCCCAGCACTTTGAGAGGTGGAGGCAAGAGGATTGCCTGAGTTTGGGGGTTCAAAACCAGCCTGGGCAATTTAGCAAGACCTCATCTCTACAATAAATCAAAAAAATTAGCCAGGTGTGGTGGTGCACGCCTGTAGTTCCAGCTACTTGGAAAGTGGAGGTGGAAGGATCACCTGAGCACAGCAGGTCGATGCTGCAGTAGCCACAGTATGCGACTGCACTCCAGCCTGGGCAAAAGAAACAAAGAAAAAGCAGGATAAGTGCTTGATTTGTTCCCTTTATTTTTCAGCTTTCAAAAACAATAAGTTGACCACAGAGGGTTCTCAGTTATGAAATTGCTCTTTAAAATACAGAGCTCCAGTTTCTCTTGAGAAATGAAATCTGGTAGTGATGAGCCTCCATTTCAGTATGGCAGCAGTCACATGCAGCTGAGTGGCATTACTGCTTTGGGTGGTCCATGTGCTCTTCTTTCTCTAGCACAGTCCTCTTAACTGCCTGTTAATTACATTTGACTGGCTTCATTCATCTGCATTGTGTGCTTGACATCTTTAGCAGATGTTTGCAGTTTTTGATATAAAATTCTTAACCTGGGGTTAGTGCCTAGTGCCTGCTCAGTAATGTTTTCTTCCTGCTAAAACTTCCTGTGATAGCTACATAACTTGGTATTTTATGTGTTTTATGTTGACATTACTGAAATAATGTTTCCCCAAGCCCCTCACATTTAACTACCTACTATTGCATCAATGTAATGTTTTAAAATATCTAAGACCGGGCTCGGTGGCTCAGCCTGTAATCCCAGCACTTTGGGAGGCTGAGGTGAGGTAGATTGCCTGAGCCCACAGGTTCGGGACAAGCCCAGGCAACTTGGCGTGACCTCGTCTCTACAATAAATAAAAAAATTAGCTGGGCATGGTAGCACACACCTGTAGTTCCAGCTACTTGGAAGGCTGAGGTGGAAGGATCGCCAGTGCCCAGTAGGTCAACGCTGGGGTGGCCGTGAGTGTGCCACTGCACTCCAGCCTGGGCAACAGAGTGAGACTTCAATTCTAACAAACAAACAAACAAATCCAGAATACTTGGGTTTGTTATTTTATTTAAATAACTTTATTTCCCTGTCTCCCTCTTGGGGTTGGATGCTCCTGCAGTGTGGTCAAAATTAAAGGTATGTTTCTTGGTTTTTCTCCCAACCTGTCCTCACTTCTTCCACGTGTCCAACTTTCACCAATTCTTTGAGGTCAGGCACACTTAGGCAGTCAGCTACTGTCTTAAAGGTAAGGCACATCAGTTATGTCAGTGCAAACAACTTTGAGACTCACACAATTATTTTCCCTTTTACAGTTGGAAAAACTGAAGTCTGAATGGCTTGTTCTCTGAGCTTCATAGCAAATAATTGTATCTGAATGACTCCAAAGCTCCTACTCTTTCTGCCATTTAGTGCCCCAGGTTAGATTTTTCTCCTACCCTATGCATGTCAGGAAGATGTAATAATTACAACATAGTTGCCCTTTGGTCAGTTTTGTGACAAACCCCAGCTAAAGACTGTTATATGCATCTTCTGATTTAATCCTATACTAGGTAGTTCCTGTTATCCACAGCTTTTTACAGATAGAGAAACAGGCCCAGAGGCTGTATCTTGCCCCAGGACACACATATAGTATGTAGCAAAGGCAGGATTTGAATTCATTTCTGACTCTTGAGCAGAGTCATCATTTTACATGGTTGCTATGTTATCTAGTTGGAGAGGCAGAATGCAAAAATATTTTTTTTTTCCCACAGGTGCCCTGTGGGAAGAACTAGACAAAAGAATGACAAATGTTGGGTTAGTTCAGTGATAGAACAAGAGTTAGTTTGTTGAAGGTCTCCCATTCCTCCTCTTATCTACAGTGAGGTTGGTAATGAAATCCCCTGTAAGTTAAGAGGCAGAGCTGAAATTTGAACACAAATTTCTTTAATTTTTTTCCCCCACTTTTTAATTGAGTGTAATATACAAAGAGAAAGGTACAACTATCATAAGCGAGCAACTCGATAAATTTATGTGACTGGGCGCGGTGGCTCAAACCTATAATCCCAGCACTTTGGGAGGCCAAGGTAAGGGGATTGCTTGAGCCTAAGGGTTCGAGAACAGCCCAGACAACTTGGTGAGACCTCATCTCTACAATAAATAAAAAAATTAGCTGGGTGTGGTAGCGCCCGCTTGTAGTTTCAGCTACTTGGAGGAACACTGAGGTAGAAGGATCGCTGGAGCCCAGCAGGTTGACACTGGGGTGGCCATGAGTGTGCCACTGCACTGCAGCCTGGGCGACGGAGTGAGACTCCAACTCAAAAAAGAAATTTTTTTTACAATGTGAGCACACTTGTGTAGCTTACACACCCTATCAAGAAACAGAACATTGCCAGCACTGTGAAGTCCTCTCTGTGCTCCCTTCTAGACACATACATATCCCTCCCATGTGTTGGTTGTTTTAAAGCCATTAGTGTCATGGGTAAGAGCTAAGGCTTGACAGTCTTAGGGCCACTTGCTGTCTTTTTTACTAGCTGTGTGATCTTGAGTAACTTAGCCTGTGAATTTCATCTGTAAAATGCAAAACAGTTCTTACTTCATGGTTTTATGATATATTATGCATACTAGGTACTGTAAAACAGTGCATGAAAAATGGGTATGTTGCAGGCGCTCAAAGTTAGTTTATGTTGATATGAGTCCTCAGAGGAATAAACAGCAGAGAGGTTTTTTGATGGGGGAGATGCACTCAGAAATTGACTACAGAGAAGGGTAAAGCTTAGACCAGTAGGGAGAAGGGGAAAAGGACATTCCTGTGGAGACAGGAGCTTGAGCTGAGGTCTTTGGAGAGACATATATGCTACATATTTGGAAAGCATTCATGAGAGCAGCTTGTCTGCAGTGATGCAGGGCATGCATATAGAGCACTTGTGGAAGTAAGTTTGGAGAGCTTGACAGGTCTCAGAAGTTGATTAGGGAGGGCACTGAGTGCCAGGCTAAGATATTTGGACTTCTCCCCTTTGCACTGTGGAGACATTGAAGACTTCTAAACATGTATGTGTTGTGGAGCAGATAACATATTCCGTATTTTAGGATATTACTTTAGCTGCATGTGCAGAAACATTGATGGTAGAAGTGGGAAAGACTAGAGACAGAACTGTGATCACACCAGGTGCATGGTGTACCCGAAATCCCAGCTACTCAGGAAGCTGAGGCGGCAGGCTCACTTGAGCCTAGAAGTTCTGTGCTGTAGTGGGCTTTGCTGATCAGGTGTCCACACCAAGTTCAGCATCAATATGGTAATCTCCTGGGAGCAGAGGACCATCAGGCTGCTAAGGAAAGGTGAACCAACCCAAGTCAGAAATGGAACAGGTAGTGGGAAACTGTTGGGGGGGGGGGGGTGGCAGTGCCACTCCTCATCAACAAGGGTACTTGCATAAGGAACATTTGTATACCTAACCCTGAGTTGTACTTCACATCTTTAAAATAAAAAATTAAGGCCAGGCACGGTGGTTCAGCCTGTAATCCCAGCACTTTGGGAGGCCGAGGCAAGAGGATTGCCGCAGTCCAGGGGTTCGAAACCAGCCTGGGCAGCTTGGTGAGCTCTCGTCTCTGCAATAAATCACAAAAACTAGCCAGGCGTGGTGGTGGCATGTGTCTGTAGTTCCAGCTACTTGGAAGGCTGAGGTGGAAGGATCGCCTAAGCCCAGCAAGTCGAGACTGCGGTGGCCGTGAGTGTGCCACTGCACTCCAGCCTGGGCAACAAGAGTGAGACTCCAGACAGACTAGATTAGATAGATAGATAGAGAGAGAGAGAGAGATAAAAGAAAGAAAGAAGAAATGGAACAGACTGGAACTCCTGTGCTGAGTAATAGTGAGATTGCACCTGTGAATAGCCACTGCATTCCATCTTGGGCAACATAGCAAAACCCTGTCTCTCAAAAAATAAACTAAGATGATTGTGAGGTGAGAAAATTGACGAGTTTGGGATTAAAGCAAATCTCGAGGACTAGTAGTTTCTCTTTATTTCCTAAATAACAGGTACTTTTTTAAAAGATGTTTTTGCATGTATAATTGTGTTCAATCCCCACAACAGCTCTGAAAGTAGATATTGTTACTCTGTGACTGAAGAAACTGAGACCTTAGGAAGGTTATGTAACTTATTCAGGGTGACACAGTGAATAAACAGTAGAGCCCATTTCCCGACCCAGGTCTGTACCGCTATAAAGTCAGTCTCTCATGACTCCCCAGATCCTCACAAACTGTGTCTGTCAGAATCCCAAGGTGCTACCTGAGAACCACTCAGTCATAAACATTAAGGGTGGGTCTAGCAAGTGCCCCGGATGATTATGAGAACCACTAAACCTACCATGCTGCGTCTCTGGTGGTCTTAGCCATTCCTACCCAGAAGTTCTCTACCATACTCCCTCACTCCCCCACAGAATTCTCATAGAGGTGAGGAGCCAGTTTCCTGGACTCAGCAACAGAGTGTGACTAAGTATGGACTCTAGACTCTTCAAAGTGTGGCTCAGGGTCCAGCCACACATCCAAGTCTGGAAGACTGCTTAAAAAGCTCATCCTATGGAATCAGAGTTTGCATCTTATTTGTTTGTTTGTTTGTTTGTTTATTCAAGAAAGCAGGATTTATTGAGAGGATAGAAAAGCTGCCACAGTGGGAGGGGACCTGAGGAGGTTGCCCTATTTTTTTATTTATTGTAGAGACAAGGTCTCACCACATTGCCTGGGCTGGTCTTGAACCCCTGGACTCAGGCAATCCTCTCACCTCAGCCTCCCAAAGTGCTAGGATTACAGATGTGAGCCACCGTGCCTGACCAGAACCTGCATTTTAGCAGCATTTCCCCCAAGTGATTTAGAGTCTGAGAAGCGCCACTCTAAAGCATAGGTTTGAAGTATGAGGGATCTAATGAAGTTATTTTATTAGGCTTTATAGTCTACAAGTAAAGAGTAATGCAAAGACCATGGAAGGAGGCCTTTTGTTTATTGTATGCCTACTGTATGTCTGATGTTTTTGGTACTTTATTTTATTTATCCTCATAAGAGCCTTATAAAATAGTCATTATTATCCCCATTTGACTGGTGAGGAAACTAACACTGATAAGTTCTTAGTCCAAGATCATAGAGCTACGTAGTGCCTTAGCCAGGAATCAAGTGTAAATCAAATCTGACTCCAAAACCTATGTGTGCTCTTTGCGGCCTACCACATTGATTCCCAACAGGAAATGAAGGAATTAGTTTTCTTCCCTGTTGGTGTGTGTTCTTCCATACAGCTGTAGAATCCAATCACCTGGAACAGTACATAAGAGTCCTGTAGTTTGGAAGTGATAAAAATAGAACAGGTTCTGTGTTAACAGCTCTACTCTGTGTTGTTTTGGTTAGCCTTTCCAGTTGAGCAAGGCTGACCTCCAAATTGTTCACCCAGGTTGATTTCAAAGCCAAGGAGAAAGACTGACAGAAAGCACTGTCTCTTGAGTGTGTGGCCACAGTGCCAACCTGGTTTTCCATTGCCAGGGGTCCTGACTTTCACAGGCTTTCCAAAGTGCAGTTTTTAATGCTTTCTCCTCTGGATTCCATTTTGCCGTGAAGTCATTTCTTTGCTTAAGCTGAATCAGTCTATGAATCACAAACTAGAATTTCCTGTATTGAACCCCATCAATGTACCTTTTATTGTATGCACCTAAGAAAATTCCCAGTGAACTGGTTTGAATAGGGATCTAAACCTACTTATTTTATAAAACAATCGAACCAGAAAGCTAAGATTGAGCTCCTTGAACTACTTACTCCCTGTAAATTCTGCCACTGCGAAACCAATGTTGAACTGTCCAGGGTCTCTTCCTATTCTAATTCTGCATTCTGATGGATAATTCACCAAACTATGAGCTGTTTGAGGACAGAGTATGTGCCTCCTGTTCATCTATTTCCCTGGCTCCCAACAGGGTTCTTGAGAGAGGCACCAGTAAATGCCTCTTTCTGTATGAATGAATATAGAACTACAGCAGTGGTTATGGTAACAGCTAATGCTCACTGAGCACTTACTATGTGCCAGGGCCTGTATATGCCAAATTCTATATAATCTTCTCATCAACCCAGTGGTATGAGCATCTCCATTTTACTTAGAAGAAATTTGAAACTTAGAAAGGTAAAGTGACTTCTCAAGTCACATATCTAGTGATTGTTGAACCTGGAGACTGAAACCCAGGCAGTTTGACTCTCAAGTTCATACTCCTGACCAAAAGGCTATAACACCTTATGTAAAGTGCTTATTATTTGCCAAATGTTCTTTATACATATCTCTCATGTAATCCTCATAGCTGCCTTCTGAGGTGGAGCCTTTTTTGTCTTCATTTTAAACAGATGAGAAAACAGCCAAGATAACACAGCTGGATAGTTACAGGAAAGGGATGGGGGGGGGGGGGGATCCTAGTTCTGCCTGGGGGCAAACCTATGTTCTTCACCCGGCTCCCAGCTGCCTCCCAGACCCAGTGGCCATAGTACATGACAATCACACATTCATTCTTTTGGCAAATATTTATACAGCACATTGTACCAGGCATCATAGTGAGTACTTTATATACATGATCTCTTTTTTTTTTTTTTTTTAATTATAGAGATGAAGTCTTGCCATGCTGCCCAGGCTGGTCTCAAACCCACAGGCTCAGGCAATCCTCTCACCACTGCCTCCCAAAGTGCTAGGATTACAGGCTTGAGCCACCACGCCTAGTCTACATGATCTCATTTAAGCTTCACAACAACCTGGTGAAGTGTTGATACTGCTATTATTATTCTTCCCATTTATAATGGGGAAACTGAAACTTATGTATCACTAGTGTGTCAAGTGGAAGTAGTAATGTAGCTAATATTTATGATGGCTTCCTATGTGCTAGGTATATTGTTTTAAGTGCTTTATGTGTACTATCTCATGTAGTTCTCACCATGACCCTATAATCATTACATTAGAATATAATATAAGGTACTTTTATCCTGTTACAGGTAAGGAAGTAGATATTTGCCTAAGTTTACACAGCCGATAAGTGGCAGGACCAAGCTCATACCCAGGCAGTTTGACTCCAGGATCTACTATGTTAACTGTATCTTGGTTTTTGTCTTCCCCTCCACAGGCACCGAGGCTGGCTGAAAACTTCTGCGTTTGTCATTTGGCCACCGGGGACATGCTGAGGGCCATGGTGGCTTCTGGCTCAGAGCTGGGAAAAAAGCTGAAGGCAACTATGGATGCTGGGAAACTGGTAGGTTTGGTGGTACCAGTGAGTTTTGCTGTTCCTTAGAATCTAGATTGTACTGTTCAGTATAGTAGCCACCAACCACAGGTGGCTATTTAGATTAATGTAAACTTAATTTAATTTAAAAATCAGTTCCTCAGTTATACTGGCTACATTTCGAGTATTCTCCAGCCAACACTGATATAGAATATATATGTTCATCATCAAGCAAGTTCTATTGGACAGCCCTGTGCTAGAGAGTGTTTTAATAAACTGGCAGATTATATAAAGTTGTTTTTTGCTTGTTTGTTTGTTTGTTTTGTTTTTTTGAGTAGAAGTCCCACTCTGTTGCCCAGGCTAGAGTGAAATAGCATGCTCACAGCCACCACATGTTACCCACTCTACCTGCTTGGCTCGGGCGATCCTTCCACCTCAACCTTCTAAGTAGCTGGAACCACAGTTGTGTGCCACCCTGCCCAGCTAATTTTTTTATTTGTTGTAGAGACAAGTCTCTCCAAGTTGCCCGGGCTGGTCTTGAACCCCTGGATTCAGGCAATTCTCTCACTTCCAGGCATGAGCCACCACTCCCAGTTTGTATAGAGTTCTCAGAGTTGCAAGTTATTTGGTTTGTTCTGAATTTATTTACAGTATTCTTGGGGGTTGTTTTGTTTGTTTGTTTTGTTTTGAGTTGGAGTCTCACTCTGTTGCTCAGGCCAACAAGCACCTGGAACCACAGGCACGCACCACCATGGTCGGCTAATTTTTTTTATTATTATTTATTGTAGAGATGAGGTTTCACAAAGTTATCCAAGCTGGTCTCTAGCCCACGTGCTCAGACAATCCTCTCACCTCGGCCTCCCAAAGTGCTAGCATTATAGGCATGAGCTACCGTGCCTAGCCTATTCTTGAGTGTTTTTTGTGCTAATGCATTTTGTAATATACCCAAATTTTAGACCCAAAATGAAACTGCCATCCCTAGGTCAAAACTCAGGGTTGTATTCAGAGAGGACTAAGGAAATCACAGAAGTGTTTTTTAGCCTACTTTTGTGACTCTGTGTTCTAGGTCTCAAACAAGAGAGTTACTTGACAATTGTGAGAAAGGTAATCCTTTCTATTTGGGAAGAATATAGTATTTTCTCTTGGTTTTAGGCCAGTTGATCTGATTAGACAAATGCTGTCTATTGTCTACTAGATCTTTGATTAGTGTCAGAGCTTAATTATAAGTGAGTTATTCTGGAAATCACCTTCAGAAGCTATTTTGCACTTGATCTTTTTTTGTCTTAAAATGTTAGTTGGGGAGGGAGCTGAGCTTTGCTTTTCTCCCCAAGTTACCTTCTGTTAGGCTTTGAGATTCTATAGTGATATTGAATGGTACCTCTGCCTGCCCATTTCTTTCTAGCTTTCCCTTCATGTTATTGAGGCCTTGAGTCAAGCCAAAAGCTAGATATTTTGAACTTTGGTTCTTGGCAAAAGACTCTGTACTAAGAAAAAACTGGGATGTGGCAATGAAATTGCTTATCTCCAGCCTTCACTTAGTCGCAGAGCTTATACTTTGACCCTAAGTTCACAGCTGGTGCCGAGAAATAAGAGCTTTAGTTGCCAAGATGGGCAGACATCACTGTAATACAGGCTGTGGACTTTTCTTTCTATAAAGGCCAGGGGTGGGGGGAACAGTTTTTGAAAACTGGGAGGGGTCCTTATTGGGGTTTTAGAGAGACTCAGAAATGTGTTGGATTGGCTCTTCAGTTCCTCTGTTTTGACCCAGACTTGCCAATTCAGTGAACTTCTCTGTTGCCTCATGTCCAGGTTGGCCTAGATGTGTGACCAAGCACACACTTCAGTCACATTACTGTTAGCTTAATCAAAATTGTGAAACAGGGAAAGCTAGTGCTTTTCTGTGTTCTTATCAACCTCCATTCTCTCCTGTAGCTCTCAGGTGATCTGTCAGCCATGTGTCCTCATCTTTCTTGTGCCTGAGGACCACTGATTGCTAATACATTGTTATCTCTGACTCTGGTGGCAGCAGAGACCTAAGACATGGCACTCTCCTGGTGGGATAACAAGCACTGGAATCCCTTTTCTCTCACTCAGATTTTTGGGATGCACAAGAATTTTAAGGGACAAGAATGTGGTATGTGGCAATCACAGCGATAATCATGGAATTGGATCCAAATGGAGCCACTTCACATTTGCTCTTATTTTTGCTTCTTTGGGTCAAGAAGACCTGCTATTTAGTAATAAGGTTAAATTCACACAAACTTTTTACTCTGGCATTGGGCTAATACCTAGTTAATAGATTTAAACCCAAGGCTCTTTTGTTCTTAACTTCCAGGTGAGTGATGAAATGGTAGTGGAGCTCATTGAGAAGAATTTGGAGACCCCCTCATGCAAAAATGGTTTTCTTCTAGATGGCTTCCCTCGGACTGTGAAGCAGGCAGAAATGGTGGGTAGCTTCGTTTTTGTATCACCATTGCATGAAAGCAAATTCTGGCCCTTTATCTCTTAATTCCTTTGAAGGAGATGGGTCTAACTAAGCTCTGGTAGCTTAGGTGGGCCACACACTCTTTTTACAGCTTGACGACCTTATGGAGAAGAGGAAAGAGAAGCTTGATTCTGTGATTGAATTCAGCATTCCAGACTCTCTGCTGATACGGAGGATCACAGGAAGGTATTTGTCCCCTGAAGATCCCTTCTTTTCATGCTTTCTCAGAGCTTTGTCAGACTGAGAATTGATTTTACCTAATCCCAGCCATGAAGCTTAGTGCCATTTCAGCATGGATTGATATTACTTGGTGACATCCACTGAAGTGGTTACATAGGAAGGGACTATAGAAAGATGAGCAAGGAGCCAGATACAGTGGCTCATGCCTATAATTCCAGCACTTTGGGAGGTGGAGGTAAGAGGATTGCCTGAGCCCATGGGTCTGAGACCAGCTTGGGCAGCATGGCAAGACCTCATCTCTACAGTAAATCAAAAAATTAATGAGGCGTGGTGACACGCGCCTGTAGTTCCAGCTACTTGGAAGGCTGAAGTGGAAGGATCACCTGAACACAGCAGGTCGAGGCTGCGGTGACCGTGAGCATGCCTGGGCAACAGAGTGAGACTCTGACTGAAAAACAAAGAAAAGAAAGAAAGATGAGCAAGGAATTTGAAGTCATACAGCATCTCAGTCCTGTCACCTTTTAACTGTGACCCTAGGCATGTTTCTTAACCTCTCTCAGGCCATTTCCTTATATGTGGAAGGGGGCTCATAATACCTGCTTCAAGGAGCTGTTGTGCATGTTCGGTAACATGTAGTGTATAGTTCAAAGCCTTGCTTATATTAGGTGCTTAAGAAGTGTTAAAATCCCAAACTGGGTGTGGTGGCTCAAACCTGTAATCCCAGCACGTTGGGAGGCGAAAGTGAGAGGATTGTCTGAGCCGAGGGTTCAGGACCAACCTGGGCAACTTGGTGAGACCTCGTCTCTATGATAAATCAAAAAATTAGCCAGGTGTGGTGACGCATGCCTGCAGTTCCAGCTACTTGGAAGGCTGAGGCGGAAGGGCGACAGAGTGACTAAAAAAAAAAAAAAGAGCCGGGCTCGGTGGCTCAGCCTGTAATCCCGCGCTTTGGGAGGCCGAGGTGAGTGAATTGCCTGAGCCTGCAGGTTCGAGACCCACCTGGGCAACTTGGCGAAACCTCATCTCTACAATAAATCAAAAAATCAGCTGGGCGTGGTAGCGCGTGCCTGTAATTCTGGCTACTCGGAAGGCTGAGGCAGAAGGATCGCTGGAGCCCAGTGGGTTGAGGCTGCAGTGGCTGGGAGCGGCCATTGCACTCCAGTCTGGGTGTCAGAGTGAGACTCCAACTGAAAAAAAAAAAGAAAGAAAGAAAGAAATGTTAACATTTTTACATGTGTATCTCCATTTTAGTACTTCTTGTATCTGGTTTCATTTGGAGTCTCCATGCTCTGCTATAGGATTTTTATTAATTATAAAAATACTATGACCATCTATACAAAGTTTAGAAAACTGAGGAAAAGTTTACTCGTAGTACAGCCACTTTATTATTTTTGTATGCACTTTGTTTTAACATGTTTGTTTCTCTATAATAGTCAACACTGAACACAGAAATACTTCTGCTTCTGCACACGTTTGCTCTGAAAGACCAACACTGCTTTAGGCTACAGTTTTCTCTACCCTATTTCACTAATCACTCTGTCGTCTGCTTTGTGCCTTCCAGAAATGTGTTGGAAGCTCTCAACCACTAATGGATCCTCCATTCTCTTCTTTATTGTGGGCTGTTGCTTTTTTTATGTCTTTGTCATTTTGATGGAGTCTCAAGAAGGTGGTCAGCCCACCATCTTGAACCAGATATCCATTACCATTATTTTTAGTTGCTGCATGACATTTCACAGTAGGTAAACCATCGTTTACTCAACTATTCCCTTATTGTTGTACATTTGTGTTTCTTCCAATTAGCAGCTGTTAAATTGATACCATGGCATGTAAAGTTTTGGATTTAATTAGGAGAAAAATGTTTTCTTGTTTTAGACTTTGCTACTTTGATTTTCTAATGAGGTTGAACATCTTTTCCTTGTTTCTGTAGTCTATACCTTCAAGGAGAGAGGCAGATATGCAAATAGATAGCAGAATAAATATTAGTGGTATTGTCCTAGAAAAAGCTATGTGAAATACAGTGGGATCTATCTTATATTAATTTTCTTTTCAAATGTGCAGATTTTGTTTCCAACAGGTTTTATGTTTCGTAGGCTCCTTCAGTGCAAGGACTTTTGTTTTTTTGCATCCCCATTGGGCACAGAGTAAACAAAGTTGATGTAGGCCAAGAAAGGTAGGGTTGACAATAAGGAAATCACGAGGCCTGGGATCCCTGAGGCACAAAGCAAATATTAGCAGAATCAGGTGACACTTGGGACCCCTTAATTCGATGAGCCCAGTTTCCTGAGTAGTTGTCTCCTGCATAGCATAGTACTAGATCCTGTGGGCAGAACAGCAGGAGAGGCTCTAAAGAATGATATAGTGGTGCCCATCTCTGACCTCAGAAAGTCATATGTGAAACTTAGGCTATTCATTGTAGTAGGAAGTCTAAGAAGAGAGCCTGGGGACAGGGAAAGAAGGCTGCCTAGAACGGGCATAACATCAAACTCAATCTTCTGGATGAAGAGTATTTTGGTGAGACTTTCACAGGAGGGAGTATGGTTTGGGGGGACGGACTCTAGCTGGGGCTAGTAGCGGACTGTCTGCCCACTAGTATGGGAGCTGGGTGGTAGAATGAGTGCTGGTGGGAAAATAGAATGTGAGCTTGACTGGGAGATCTGCCAAACAGAAGAGGGTAGTCTTGACAGAGTTTGGGAGTTATGAGGTATTCTTGAGCCACTGGGTGTTATGGCAGAAAGCATTCTAAGAACATTGGCTTGGTCGTGGCATGCAATCTAAACTGGCAGAGTCGGATGACACTAGGGATCTTTGATTCAATGAGCCCAGCTTCCTGGGAAAAACAGATAAGAACCCTATCTAGGAGCCTAATTGTGGTCCACATGAAGTGATGGAGCTCTCTAACTGGGATTGAATAATATAGAAAAAGAGAGAATAAACAACGAGGTTGTTATAGAAGTTGAAAGAGAGAAGACTCAGCCCTTCAGTTTAGAAGTGAGTAGTTTGCCAGGCAGAGGTGAGAGGATTGCCTGAGTCCAGGAGTTCAAGACCAGCCTGGGTAACTTGGCAAGACCTCGTCTCTACAATAAATTAGCTGGGTGTGGTGGTGCATGCCTATAGTTCCAACTACTTGGAAGGCTGAGGCAGAAGGATTGCCTGAACCCAGCAGGTCAAGGCGGCGGTGACCATGAGTATGCCACTGCACTCCAGCCTGGGCAACAGAATGAGATGCCAACTAAAAAAAAAAAAGTGAGTGGTTTATTGTGACTCCTTCCCTGATGATTGGAAGAAAATCAGCAGTAGCTAGTTAGTTTAATACTGATCTTGTTCAAGTCTGAGATAAGGGCCCCACTGTAGCTGTCTGCTGGATTAACTCTAACCTCACTTCTGATAATTTTGAGTCATTGTTTTGTTTCTTGACTATGGATGGTTGGTGGTTTTGGTTTTTAACCTATTTAGTATTTACTCTCTGATATCCTAACTATGCTACCATTTGACTCTAGAGTTACATTAATGTCTTGTACCATCCCCGTGTTGAGAAAACAGGTGTCTCAAGTGTCAGTCATACTCAAGGTAGCAGTGACTGTAGAATCTCAGCCTTGATGGCACCTCCAAGCCAGCCTTAGAGGCTTTTGAAGCTGTTTTGGTTGGTACTTGAGACCAGTCCCATTTTGAGGACTTGGAGACTGAGTTTTCTTTCTTTCATTTACCTTCTAAGGAATGAGCCTTACATCCTCTTAAAAATGATGTTTGTGAATGGGGAAAGAACATTGTGTTGTATGTAATTGGGAGGCTGAGGGAATCTAGGATTTGGGGAGTAGTATAGAGACATGGAGAGCAAAGAATCATATTTGTTGCAGCCTGGCTGTTATGTGCCCTATGCTCTCTAGAAAGTGAAAAAATACCCTGGTCCACATCTCATGCCCCAACCCTTCCCAAAGTCACTGCAGCTGAGTCCAGCAGCCTGTGCTCTCCTTCTCCCTTGGTCTCCCAATGGATGCCATTTCTGAATGGATGCATTAGAGAACTCAAGTAATGGAGATTCTAGGCTTTTGCAGTCACAGGCCCTCTCACTTCTTATCACAGTCAGCCCTCCATATCTGTGGGTTCCCCATCCATGGATTCAACCAGCCATGGGTCGAAAATATTTAAGAAAACAACAGCCACGCACAATGGCTCAAGCCTGTAATCCCAGCACTTTGGGAGGCCAAGGAGAGAGGATTGCCAGAGCTCAGGGATTTGAGACCAGCCTGGGCAACTTGGCGAGACCTTGTCTCTACAGTAAATCAAAAAATCAGCCAAGCATGGTGGCACATGCCTGTGATTCCAGCTACTTGGAAGACTGAGGCAGAAAGATCACCTGAGCCCAGCAAGTCAAGGCTGGACAGCGGAGTGAGACTCCAACTCAAAAATAAATAAATAAATACAACAACACAAAATTTAAAGTGTAGTAAAGCAACTATTTACATAATATATTTTTATTAGGTATTATACCATAATCTAGAGATGATTTATATAGGAGGATGTGCATAGGTTATTTGCAAATACCACACCATTTTATATCAGGGAATTGAGCATCTGTGGATGTTGGTATCAACAGAGATGAAGAGTGGCTCCTGGAACCAATCCCCATCAGATACAAAAGGACCACTGCATAGCTTATCTTCTCTGCTGTCACTTCCCTCTCCCCCATAGCCACTGCCACCTTTTGCCATAAATGGACCATCTTACCCCCCTAGAATATGCTGTGATTAAAACACAGTATCACATCTTATAGTGGTATGACTTCGATAGTCTAAATAGAATTTCCCAGCTGATGTGCTGAGATATTGATCTCCTCAGCTATGAGAATAACTAGACAGGCCTTGGGTGGCCACAGCTCTCCCAGGAGGAGCAAGCCACCCAAGTGCTGTACAAATATTATTTATGTGCATGCCAAAAGGTAAAAAAACATTAGGAAGCTCTGGTCTAATAGACCTTCATGAGGAGAGCAACCATCAGTTAAATAAGCAAACAAACTCTCGGTTGGCAGAGAATTGGAAAACCACCACTCAAGCAAGCCCTGGCTACTGAGCAGAGCATGGCCTGATTTCTTCCCTTCTTAGATTTCTAGGCTCCTTGGTGTGGCCATTTTCAGTCAGGAACATAGACTTGTTGCTTATGGGGTCTCAGCACAGATGGGGCTACTAGTTAAATATTCAGTGCCAAATAAATTCCTGTTTGGAGGCTCTGTTCCATGACTTATTTAATAATTCATTTTTCCTGATGACTTGAATATTGCCATATAATTTACTGCTGTCCTTTATCTATGTGATTGGAAAGGTGTGCTGCATTGTCTGGTAGTGTTTGCATTCATGGGGCATATTTTTCCTATTAGCACCTTTCTGGCTTTGGAACAAAACTAGATTAGAAAATAGAGTTTCTTTCTCTGTCTTCTGTCACCTGTAGCACTTTGTACAAATGTCTGTTAAAGGATTATCACATTTGTTGTAGTTAGTTATTTCCATATATCTCCCCTACTTAAGCACTACTCATGAGCAGAGATCTCAACTGTTGCTTTGTAGTGTCTGATTCAGCTTAATCAGATGAAGCACTTATTAATGTTTGTTGAGTGAATGGATGAATAGAATGGATGACTGTGTGAGACAAGCACCAGAGTTTCTTCTCTCAAGTCCTGAGTTAGGTAGTTATGCCAGCAATTTGTCTCTTCAGCCAGATGCTCATTAAAATGTTTGGTCAGAATAGAAAACATACTCTGCCACTGGCAAAAGCACTCCTGGAGCCCAGTCATTTTCCTAAGCAAGGGATGCCTGAAGCTGGATTCTCTGCTAGGCAGAGTCCTTACATCCAGCTTCTCTGTCTCAGTCATTCTGGAGGCCCCTGGAATGCAGGGGGGGTACATTCAGTCAATGTGACTCATGTTCATTTGCTGTTTTTCAGGCTGATTCATCCCAAGAGTGGCCGTTCCTACCATGAGGAGTTCAACCCCCCAAAGGAGCCCATGAAAGATGACGTATGTAAACTCAGGACAATAAATTTCCTTTTCTTTCCTTCTACTTTCTTTCTTTTTTTTTTTCCTTTGTTCTTTCCATCTTCCCTTTATTTCTACCAATGTTACTAGCTTAACTATGAAAAATGTCACTATTAAGTAAATCATATGGTCTGTGACAAAGCTACTGGTGTCTCCTCAGGTAGTTTATTGCTTGGCCTCAGAGTAGCTACCAGTGCCAGGTACTTCCCAGTGTCCATATTGTACCTGTCTCTGTCAAGAGCAGCCCCTTTCTGACATCATGGCCACCTAAGTGGTCAGCTGACTAGCAGAAGGTTTCTTGAAAGCCAAGATTGGAGAGTAGGGGGAGTGTGGTACTGAAGAAAAGGTTGCTGACCAGTCCTCTGGAGAATATCTTCTGTCAATATAGTGACTGCCATGCTGTGACCTGGGATCTCATACATGGTAACTGTATCATTTGCCATAAGGCCTCCATATGGTCTGTTTTATAGCATCAGGCAACAGTAAGAATGTCCTGGGTTTACCTTTGTTGTACAAGACAAGTTCATCAGGTAATCCAGGTTTCACAGCCATTGTGGCAACTTAACACCTTTTGCAAAGTTGGTAATACTGCCATTCAGAGTTCTGCTTCACTTCATTTGCCACTTATAAATGTTAATAGGTGACACTCTAGTAAATATGCTAAATATTTAGGCAACTGAGGTTACAATTGCTCACGCAGCTCTGATTTTGATATATTTTCCTTGTCTCAGGGGCTTCTGTCCTCCTTGCTTTTGACCCTAGAAATGTTCATCTTGGAAGCTGGACAGCTTGAGCACAAAGCTGCAAGAGAAAGGCCCATCTTCCCTCACAAGCTCCTTTCCTCACTGTTGCTGTTTCTGACAGGCTCTCTGACTTCCCTGGACAGCTGGTCTACTCCTGGGAATAGCAGAATTCTTTTTTTTTTTTTTTTGAGTTGGAGTCTCACTCAGTCGCCCAGACTGGAGTGCAGTGGCCGCTCCCGGCCACCGCAGCCTCAACCTCCGGCGATCCTTCCGCCTCAGCCTTCCAAGTAGCTGGAACTACAGGCGCACGCTACCACGCCCGGCTAATTTTTGATTTATTGTAGAGATGAGGTCTCGCTTGCCCAGGCGGGTCTCGAACCCGCGGGCTCAGGCAATCCACTC
>CAUYQG010294674.1:0-22914 GCA_963574415.1 Tarsius wallacei | reverse complement strand
ACAAAGAAAGAAGCGTAAGGGGGAAAAGCAGGAATAGCTCTAACCTTGAGGTAGGCTTTCCTGGAAGCTTTCTCTGCAGACATTATGCAATTAATTGTACCCTTATCCGCCGCACCTGCATAACCAGCTACATCTGCGTCTGTAAACTCACTTGCTTGCTTGTGCCAGCAGGAGATAGGAAATGTTGTGGTTAGATCAAAGAAAGCCCCTAATGCACATAGCCCAGGCCTTCAGAATGAGGTTAAAAGCTATTTAAGACAATCCTTTGCTGCAGGACGGGGCCCTTGTCTTGGAACTTACGCTTCCAGCAAGCGGCCGCTGGCCAGCAGAGCCTTGACTAACAAACCTCTCTGTTAATTTGAGTCAGTGGGCTGCCATTTAAGCGCTCAGACCCTACTTCACCACATAAGTGCCAGACACAAATGCAGTTGAGCTTGTCAAGTCCTTGAGATGTCATCCCCCGCACAGAGAAACACTGCAAAGGGCACCACTCAGCTTTGCAGCTAGCTGGTCACTGCAGTGCAGAGCTGACATGGTGTGTGAAGTCTTAGGTTCTGGTTTTGAATTTTATGGTAGTAAGACATTTAACATGAAGTCTGCCCTCTTAACACATCTTTCAATACATGATACAGCACAGGTTTATAAGGTTGGTAGATTTCATGGGATTCATAGGCCAACCTCTATATTTTGGTGAAACCTGGCATTTCTTAACCAGGGATATTCTGAACTACTCAGCACTAAAATTTTCCACAGATACCAGCTTATGATTGCTTCAGATACTGTAGTGATTGGCAGCAATTAAATGGAAAATTCCAATCTGATCTGGCTCCAAGTATGCCACAAATATAGGCTCAGACACCATGACCACTATCTGACCCTCAGTATAGGAAACAGCCAACTCATTTTGTACCAAGGGAGCAATGACAATTTCCTGAAGTCAAATCCTTCTTGGATGTATGAAATATTTAAACTTACATAGATGTACAAAAACTAGATTTAATTACTTACGTTTTTATTACTTGCACTCAAGTATGGATTTAGGTGTCTGAAAATAGCCACCCAACTGCTTTGCCAAGGCCAAGCTCGCCCAGTGACAGATGACTTTGAGCTGGCCCGCACAAGTCTCCTGCCTCACAGGGCATCCCAGGCAAAGAGGAAAATGAAGCTGGAGAAGAAATTCATAAACGTTTCCTTCCTGGAGTCAGAAACTGAGGTCACAGGTAGCAACTGCCTTCTCTTCCTATCACTCTAAAGACAAAAAGATGAAAAGAATAGACTCTAAAAGAATTAAAAGTTATTAAGTTAAAAGCCGAAAAATGAAAGCACTATCAGGAAAGAGAAAAGAAAATTAACATGCCAGGCGCAAGCTCACGTCTGTAATCCCAGCACTTAGGGAGGCGGAGGCGAGAGGACTGCCTGAATCCAGGGGTTTGAGACCAGCCTGGGCAACTTGGCAAGATCTCGTCTCTATAATAAATAAAAAAATTAGCCAGGTGTAGTGGCACACGCCTGTGGTTCCAGCTACTTGGAAGACTCTGACCCCCCCTCCCCCCGCCCCCCAAAAAGAAAAGAAAATTAACAAATTGGCTTGGGCTTCTGTCTCCAAAAATACAAGGAATTTCAGAAGTCCCACAGCCTGGCCTGACTTACCTGCACACCTGGCACTAGAGGAAAAGCACTAAACTGGAAGTTGAGATCCCAACTTTATAGACCAAGTTCTCTAGGGCTTCCTCCTTCAACTACAAATATGACCTCAGTGTTCTAATGTGACCCACAAAATGTCAAATTCTACAGTTCTATCACCCTGGGGTTTGAATTATGACTCAAAAATCTAAAATGCTTTCAGAATAGCGCAATGAACATCCACACTTCTCAACAAAAGCTGCATTAGGTTTTGTGGACATATTTGTTCAATATTTTTAACACTTTTTGGACAGAGACTAGTCTTTAACTTGTAGACCAAGAGAAGTGAGGAATGCAAATTATGACCTAACATGTCCTGCAGCCTCTTTAACACCACGATAAAAAGTGCATGTTGATGCAGTGCTATGGCAACAAATTCCTGTAATTCTACCTCCAGGCTGTAGCTGAAATCAGTCAGGGTGTGTGAGGGCTTTATAGGCCTGGCTTCTGGCACCCTTAGCATAAGAAAAAGAAACAGAGTAGCCGCTATTCTTAGAGAAGTAAAGCAACCGTGGTAATTAAGTTGCCATATTAAGCGTCCAAAGAAAATATGGATTCAAATTCAATAAAATACATTAGTCAAAATGTCTCAGTCATTATAGAAACTCAAATCTAGTACTTAGAGGAGCACATAAAGTAACACTGAAATACCTGTGAATGGGAGAATGCTGTATGCATTTTTTTTTTTTTTTAAATCACATAGGTTTTAAGGACTCCAACATCTAATTGGTATAAGGGAAAATACAGAATTATTATATCATATGCCACAAGCTTTTACAGAATCACTAAAATAGAGGATAAGGCTGATTTTCACCATGTATCTCATTAAAAAGTTAGGGGAAATTCATTTTATCAAAATAAAAAGGTTAAAGTTTAGGTTTTAATGTTGTTGCTCTACAAATCAAAAATTGCCTACTATCAGTCAAGTGCATTCCAAGTCCACTGTCCTCTACTGAAAGGGCTGTGCCCATCTACCCCACGGACTGTGAGGGGGAGGCCCATACAGAATGGTAGCAGAACATGCACCTGGCATGCTCCGTGCAAACTCACCTTTTTCCATTTTACTTCAAGGTTAGTTTTTCTGCTAAAACTATCTTTAATCAGGAAGAAATAGGGCATTTACAAAGCCTCAAAGTGTCTTCCCACAAAGGAAAACAAAAAGCAGAGGCTTTACAATGGAGAAACTTGGCAGATAACACTTTTCTTTAACCAAGTGATCAAAATTAACATAATTAATAATGGGATCAACCAACATCATGCGACTGCTGACAGGATGCAGTGAGCACACATCACTTTGGTATTCCTGCCCAGAATTCATAGCCTTAACTTAATCATGAGCAAATAAGACAAACCCAAATTAAGGAACATTCTTCAAAAGCTGTCACGTTCGATTGACACTTAAAAAGTATCAAGTGTCAAAACACCGAGGAACTCTACCAGATTAAAGGAGATTTCAGAGATATGATAACTAAATAAACATCATACGACCCTGGACTGAATCCTGGTCTAGGAAAAAAGTTATTTCACTACAGACAGAATTCTTGGGATAACTGGAGAAATTTGAATTAGGTCTATAGATTAAATAATGGCATTATATAAATGTCAATTTCCTGATTTTGATAAATTCAACTGTGGTTATGTAAGAAAATACCACTGTTTTTAGGAAATACATACTGAAGTATTTATGGGTAAAAGGGCACCATGGTGCAACTTACTCTTAAATGTTAAGAAAAAAACTTACATACAGAGAGAATCAGAGAGAATGATGAAGTAAATATGGTTAAATATCACCACTTGGGGATTTGGGTGAAAAGTATATGTGAACTCTGTATGACTTTTGCAACTTTTCTATAAGTCTGAAATTATTTAAAAATAAAGGTAGTTTTTTTAAAAAATAAAAAAAGACAAAGTTTTCTAGCCCTTTGTACTCAGATGTCCCTTCTGAGGGGACACTATAAATCTAGCGAACCACTCGGATGTCCCCTTTCAGGGGACATGAGATTGCTGGTGATTATACCGGACATACTTATACAAGCAAGTTTTTCAAAAATGTATGTTTTCTTAAAGTTTTCCATTGGCATTGCACAAAAAAAGCAAATGGATGGGAATATATACTGAGATATATGTTTTTTAAAAATCAGCCGGCATCACTAGAAAGAGAATGTGTGAAGTGCTTTCACAGTGGTGCTGACACTTCTATGTAACAGAAGGTAGTACAGAGCGTGCTTGTATAATAAAGGCAGCTGTGAGTATGCCCTTTGTATCATATGGCATAACATGAATAGATGCATAATCAAGTTACTGTAGCCTTAAAAGAGACTTTCCACGTTGAAGGCAGATCGAATATATCTATCTGCACTAAGTCAGAAAAATAAAATTGGAAAAGTGATATGATAAATTTCATTTTGATTTTGTAATTTACAATTAGAATTTTTTTATCCATTTATTTAGTTTGCAGAACAATGCAGAAGGAAAAGACAAAGGTGAGAGTTATAAGCAGCAGCAAGGATTTAGACTTCTATACAGATAAGTTAGAAAAAAATAAACATTGATGTGGAAAAAAATGATAGTGATGGTGATATCATCCCACCAAGAAGAAAACAGGTGAATAGTATAGAAAGTGATAGCGACAAAAGTGTTAGTAGTTTCGAAGAAGGCAATATATTGTCAAGAATGGGAAGAAGTCTCCAGGGAGAAAAAAATTTGGTTTATGTCCTCAAACAACAAGACCACAAATAGCTAGTAATGTAAGAGAACTATTCTACTCTGTATTTTACAAATGAATTAGTGGATAGTATAACAAAATAAATTGTTATGCAGATGAAAAAATAAGGAAAAAGCAGCTATCGCACAAAGCAATTTGGCAGAAGTGGCATGATGTTGACTAACAGGAATTTTTTAGCTTTTATCACAGTTATCCTAAATATGGGAATAATTCAAGTACCAAATTTGCAAGAGTATTGGCCAACTGCTTTTTTTTTTTTGAGTCGGAGTCTCGCTGTCACCCAGGCTGGAGTTCAGTGGCATGCTCATGGCCACTGCAGCCTTGACCTGCTGGGCTCAGGCGATCCTTCCGCCTCAGCCTTCCAAGTAGCTGGAACTATAGGCGCGTACCACCATGCCCGGCTAATTTTTTGACTTATTGTAGAGATGAGGTCTCACGAAGTTGCCCAGGCTGGTCTTGAACCCGTGGGCTCAGGCAATCCTCTCACCTTGGTCTCCCAAAGTGCTAAAATCTTAAAATTATAGGCATGAGCCACTGTGCCCAGCAATATGCTTCTACGTATTGTTTTAAAATGGTGGAGGAAACTACCCTTCTGGGAACTAGAAATATATGTTATTAGCAAACTAATAAAAAAAAGATAAACCTATGTCCCATTTGAAATTTGTCAAGCTTCTGCTCCATCAGTTGAAAAGTGGTTTTCAGGAATCATGAGTGAGTCCTTCCATATTGTCTTCAAACAACAGACTAGACAATAATAAATTACATATTATTGATGTGGTAGGAAGAAAATGAGACTGCATTGTCTGCTCGAGTAGAAAAATACTAGGTGGAAGACATCCAACAAATTACTATTGCACATGTATCAGTGAACCCGTAATGCATGTCAGTGACTGCTTCAAATGCTACCACACATTAGAAAAATATAAGATATAAAATTTTGATTTTTTTGTCATAAATGAGTTCTTCAATGCCCACAATTCCATTACAAGCCAAATATCATTACAATAAAATATGTTTCCAACGCTGTACCATTTAATATGGTGACTTATTTTTCACTATTTAAAAAAAAAAAAAAAGTGCAGTTGAGTTGCTGGGAGGTGATCTGTAAGATGTCTTCGAGTGCAAAAGGCTAATATTTCAATTGTTCAAAATTCAAAACAGAAAAAGCTGAACAGAGAGAGGGAGAAGGAAAGAAAGAACAGAGGTTCCATCCAGTCCCTACTTTCAGGAGAGTGTTAATCTATTTTGGCAGCAAATGGGACATGCCTAACTATGCTGCAACTTTGGTTCTTATGGACACATTGCCCCAGAGAAAACACAACATGAAAGTGCTTCTCCACACTGTAAAGAAAAGCTGACAATGACTTTCCATGGCTACTATCCAATCAAGGCATCAGAATACAGAACAGGCTCAATGTGATCCTCTGCCCTGAAGGTTTCTGAAATCAGGATGCATTCTTTCTACTAAGAAGATCATTCTTATCAAAATAGCCAGATAATTGCCACAGGATAATTATGATTTATAATTATTGTTGGTGACTGTCAATAATGCTCGGAGAAGAATCAGCTTGATTTTCAAAGTCTAATCCTGAAGAAGGCAATTTAAAACTTGTTTTGACTAGTTAAAATGAACAAATTTCACATAGAAGTCACAAAGGAAAAATCTCAGAGGTAAGAGATGGTAAATTGGCCTGACTCAGCATTTCTCAAATACAAGTTATAAGCGCAAAGTGCAGGTGGAAGACCTTTCCAGAACCAGAAGGCCAGGCCAAAATTCATGGCTGACGACGAATTCTAGGAAGGAGTGTGTTTCCCCCAGACCATTCAAGTCCAGAGGGAAGAATGAGGTTTTGACTCCTATTATCTCTTGAGGGGCAAGACAGCAGTCTCTTCTGCAATCTCATGAACACCATCTTGATACTACATTAACATACCAATGGTCCAAAAGAGACCAAAGTTAATACCTGCAGAATGAATAAGTAGAATTCCCCACCTCTGGCTCTACAGATTTCTGGTTCAGTTGGTTCAATTCCAAGGCAGCAAAAGGCTCAAACTTCCTCACCTGAGTGCTTATGTGCTACTCAGGCATCTGGGCCAATATGATGTATAATGTGATGTACTATAAGACCATGGTGCTGATAAAGTCAATTAAGTAGTGGGCTTTTAATACCAAAAAATAAAAGTGGTTGGGCAACCCCTTCGGGTCCCCTCCCACTGTGGGAGCTTTTCTGTCCTCCCAATAAATCCTGCTTTCTAAAAAATAAATAAATAAATAAATAAAAGTGGTTTACAAAAAAATGTATTTAAACAGGTCAAGGGGCCAGGTATGGTGGCTCACACCTGTAATCCCAGCACTTTGGGAGGTCAAGGTGGGAGGATTACTTGAGCCCAGGAGTTCGAGGCTGTATTGAGCCTCAGTGACGTAAGTAAGCAAACAGGTCAAAACAACTTTTGTAACCTTTAATCTATTTTATTCTAGGCCTTATGGAGACTCAATTTCGAAAATCTGAAATAAATGGTCCCCATTTCAAAAAATGAACTATAGTCAACAGAAATATGCTTACATTACCTAAAAAGTTATTTTTCAGAAGGAATCCTTGAATTCAGAAATGTCTATCTCACCAAAAAAATTTCTCAAAATAACCTATTTCAGAAAAATCAGGACAGATGCACTTGTTTTTCCTGCCTCATTTGCCAAAGTCATTCCTGTCCATTTCATTATGATTAGCATCTTCTATAATCACCTAATTCACAAAATTTACTCACTCGAGAAATCCTGATCACCCAAACCCAATGCAAAGAACATAAAATTTTTGAAGCTGAATGTTTCTTACAGTTTCCTTCTTTACTTCAAACACCTTTTCTGCCCAAACTATCAAGATTTTGAAATCCCTAGAATTATCTTCTGAGATCACTAAAACCAGAGAGTCAATGACTCCATTTCATCCTGAGCTTGTACAAGTGGGGGTGGATTCTACTACAACAAATAAACACAAGATTATATCCGAAGGCGTAATTTTATTAGTTTCGCTACTGGAAGGAAGGTAATCTCAGCGCAAGCATTCTTTCTTTCCTTTGCTGAAATCTGTAAACGGCACTCCGCTGTATGCAAAATACTGTTTGAGTAACCAAGACATTTTCTGGTGTGGTATTTTAAAAGGCTGGGTTTGCTCTTATTCTTGAACAAACTAACCCATCTTTCATTTCAACTGGTAACTTGCTGAGCAAACCCTTTTTGTGCATTTTATATAGGGTGATCTCAGTCCTAGTTTCCTCCCCACCTGGTCAACATGCCCTGTATAAATGCAGCCACGCAAATCACATGGGGCGCTTTGCCTCCCTCACAGCTCACAGGTGTCTGAGGTGAATTAACACCAAGTGTAAGATGTACTGTAAGTGGAATAAGGTCTGTAATACATAACAAACTGTATTTATCATATATTCTCAATAATTTCTTTAACTTGGCATACGATACTATATTCTGTTAGCCTGCTATTAATATTCCAGATTTGACATATTATAAGGGTCCCATTAAAGTTTGCAAACAGCATTGCTAGCAACAGCATTTCTCTATCATTCCTGGTGCCGATAATTACAACAAAACGTCCCACGTCTTCGGATAACTTTTTACTAGGGAATTTCAAAGCACTCATAAGCAGTGCCTCATTTTCTCTAACTGAATAGACACAATACAATTATGAAACTGGATGGCAACAAAACTCAAAAGGACTGAACAGAAGATGTCAACTCGGGAAAAGTACATTTTAGTCTCAGGATGATCAGTAACTTCCAAGAACCTACAATTTATTCCCACCGGAAAATATGCCCTGTGCAATGTAAAAAGTAAAAGGCAATTGTTTTAGAAGAAAGAATGCCATATAACAGATTTCAACACAAGCATTCTCAAGTGGTTAAAAAAAAGAAAGAAATGTGTCGATATATAGATCTCTCTCCACAAACAGGTCAAAAAGATATATGTGTGTGTGTATATATATATATATATATCAGAAAGAGAGAGATATATATATGTATATCAAAGGTATTAAATTATTTGCTTGTGATGAAATTCAACCATGTCAGATATGAAAGTTGCCTGGATTGTGGGATGAGTTTGAGTATGTGTGTGTTTCTTTGTTCTAACTGTGATTACTTCAGCTCTAACACTTAAACTGCTAATTGGAGGAGGGAAAAGCCTCTTTTTTTTTTTTAAGATTGTCATTGTTTTGACTTATCTGCCAAGGCAAGGGAATGTCAGTTTGCCACATAGTTCTGTGGGGCTTCCTGCTGTTTGTCAGGATTTTTGTATGAAATGCTTAAGAGGATTGAAATGTTTAAATGGATACATCTGATTATCACATTGGAACACTTTCAAAATATGCTGGGATTGGACTCTTCTGGGATGGGAGGAGCAGGAGAGCAGCTGATATATATGCTCTCTCTCCACAAACAGGTAGAATGCTCAGGCAAGGACACTGTTTCCCTTCAATGTGAGGGAAAAAGCAGCAGCCACAATTTTAACATTTACTCTGAATGAAGTCAACATTAACCCTGAAATAATATACCGGGAAACTGTGTTGGTTTGATGCGGCAAGGCCAGTTCCCAACCCAGGGAGAGAGAGTAAGCTGTCTCCATGACAACTTGACCCTATTTTTAGTCTCCCAAACCTTTTTCTGCTTGAGAGCAACGAGCTTGAATTGCTGCTGAAAAATTTGATTTAAACTTAAGGTATAATGATTTTTTACCTTTCTTCTGAAAGATTAGTTGAAGAGGACACAAATGACTCACAATAAAGTTTTGTGTTTGAGGTGATCACCACCAATACGCAAGTTTGAAAAAGTACTACTGCCATATATATTTGCTTTAAAAAATTGATTATGACAAGCTTCAGGTAAAAATCATCTTTAAAGGGTTCATTTTCATGTACATATAACCAATACATCTTATTTACATACATATGACTGAATTTTTATTCCCTTTTCTTGATATAAGGTGTGTATTTTAACTGGTAATTGTTATATACTGTTTTTTATAGAAAGACTAAATATCCTCTTATTTGCAGGCAGATTGGATGATGCTAGTTTGCCTCCACATTAAGAACTAAATATAGTTAAAACCTTATTGAATGACATGAAGATTAAGATCCGGTATTAACAGCTGTCTATGGGTCACATCAGTTATCAAGAAGTCAGCTGCCTCGCCTGCATTAATTACAGCTGGCAACAAAACAAAGCAAATATGATTCTGAAGATCTTGAAAACGAAGTGTGCCTTACAAGACATTCACATTGCTTAATGCTATTACCGATGTGAAATTTCTTATACTGGGTTCTTTCTTCCTTTCAAAAAACATTGATTTTTGTAGTGATATTTAGTTTTAAAAAGGCATCTTAGTTCTTTAACCCTCAGAGAACTAGCATATTTAGGCAACTAACCAAAAAAATAATCAGACATATATCTTTGTGCCCATAGTTTCCAAAGGGTTAAAGTGCAGGAATTTTCTGTATCCTATTATATAAGGCACCCTATTCCACTTTTTTCTTAAAAGAAACTTTTTCTTTGGTTTCTTGTAACTTTTCAGTGAGCCTATCCTTTGTTTCTTCCATTTTCTCGGTGATAAGCTCCTTTGTCTCCTCCATCCTGTCTTGCAGATACTCCTTAACAGGCGGTGGTGTGGACATGTAGCCATGACTGCGCAGATACTTCACAGTAAAGGACGTGCCTCCCAGAGTCGCAGTATACCTGGCGGGTGTTGCAATCTTAAAAAAGCAAACAGAGGCAGATCTGATTATGACCTGTCATCTTAAGCAAAAACAGTTTAAAAGTAAAATTCCTGGTAATAACACTTAGCATGAATTACCCCCATTGTTTCACAAAGCTAATGTAATGATATCCTATACGGTTTTCCCTCCTAACAAAGGATGCTTCTTCTGTAAACTCATTTTATGAATGATTTGTCCCCTATACAACCTGACCCAGGATCACAAAATTATTGCAGTAGGCAGCACTGACTTCCCTAACTGTATGCTAGTGGGCCTGGGGGCAGGTTCATGCAGAAATCAGAAAAGAGGGCTCAGCACCACTAACGATAATTACAAAGGAACACATGTTTCTTTCTACTCCTTAAAACCCCTGCCAATCTGCCAAAGGCTGTATATATGGAGCGAAACTAGAGTTGAATTTCTTCAAATGGCGAGAGGCAGAACATAAATCAAATGTTCATTCTTTCAGCTTTATTTCCCTTTCCTTTGACTCTTCCAGACTTATGCTTCCTTCCCATCATAACCACCCTGAGTCTGGAATCCTAGCCAGAAACCTCTGTGAGGTTACACAGGTTTAACTGATCAGAGCTGTAAGGACCAAAACTAACTAGAAGATGACTGGTCCAAGAGAACCATAATAGCAAAGAGCTGTATCACCATCCGACTCAAATCGCAGGTGTGCTCTACCCTCCAGTTCCTCTCTCAAATTCACACTAGCCAACACCTTCACCCCCACCTCTCACCAAAACTGCTCAACAGTGTGACAACACTTGGTCCCTGGACCTCTTCTTTTTTCTACCTACCCCACTACCCTGGTGGTCTGTCCAGCTTCATGTCTTTGCTGCCACCTATACATTGATTATTCATAAATTTTGATTTCCAGACTGAATCCTTTCCCTGGACTCCAGTGTATACAAGCACCTACACATTGCCACTCGCATGTCTAATAGGATCTCAAAACTTAACACAGTCATGTGTTACTGAACAGTGGGGATATGTTCTGAGAAATATGTCATTGGGCGATTCTGTTTTTGTGTGACTTAGAGTGCACTTATAAAAACCGAGATGGCGTAGCCTGCTAACACATCAGACTACATCATACAGCCCATTGCTCCTGGGCTACAAACCTGTACCACATGTTACTCTACTGAATACCACAGGCAACTGGAACACCATGGTATCTGTGTCTCCAAACATATCGTTGATCAAAACGTTACGTGGTCATGACTGTATGTTCAAAACTGACCACCTGATCTTCAACTGTCCCACTTCAAACCTGTTTCTCTCAGGGTCCTCTCCATCCCGGGAAACAGCAACTCTATCCTTATAGTTGTTTAAGCCAAAAACCTACAAGAAAGCTTCAACTCCTCTTTGTTTACAACTGAACCATTAGAACCATCAGCTCCTTCTTCAAAAGTCCAATGCAAATATATACCACTTTTTACTGCTGTTCCTGCTACCATCTGGGTCCTGTCCACTGCTACCTTCCACCTAGAGTATTGCAATCACCTTGGCTTCTCCTGTCCCTGCTATGACCTATTCTCAATATGGTAGCCAAAGTGATTTTGCTTAATCAGGGTAGATGCTTAAAACTACCCACTGGCTTTGACGTAAAAGCTGAAGTCCTTTTAAGGACCTACAAGATTGCCCTGATGGGAGGGCACTCCATTCTCCGCCCTGTTTGGCTGGCCGCTGCTCCCTGCTGCCCCTCAAATACTCCCAGGATCCTGCAGCCTCTAGACTTTGCCCTTGGGGTTTCCTCTGCTTGGATGCTCTTCGCCCTTGGACCTGCCAGATCAACTCTCACCATCTGAACAAGGCCTGCCTCTAAAATTGGAACCCGCCCCCTGAAAAACACGTATTTATCACAAAGGCACCCCCATCCCTGGTTTTCTTTCTTCTTAGCACTTACTGTCATTTAAATGCACACATTTCGTATGTGTGGGTGCATTTTTTTAAATGTGCATGCATTTCTAACTTTACCTTCTTTGTCTCTCCAACCTCTTCCCTACTACACCACCATTCATGAGGCATTTTGTATTTTCCTTAATTAGTGCATTTTCTTAGTACCTAGAATGGCACTTGGCACATAGTAGGGGCTGGACGATTTGCTGACTAAAACTATGGGTTAATTTTTCAAAGACAGCATGAAGGAGTCAATGAGTGCATCCCAGTCAATTGCCAGGGGCCACATTCGAAGTATTGATTTGTCATCTTCATCACATCTCATTTTGGGGCTTTGCCTTGATGAAGCACTAAATCTGGATTTGTTTTCTATTTGAGAAA
The DNA here is from genome assembly GCA_963574415.1 of Tarsius wallacei. Lineage (NCBI taxonomy): Eukaryota > Metazoa > Chordata > Mammalia > Primates > Tarsiidae > Tarsius > Tarsius wallacei. The sequence goes on along the minus strand of CAUYQG010294674.1, from coordinate 10,461 downwards.
TGGTGGGTCACAGAAAATACACAAGAGAATCCCCTCCACATTTTCCACCTCACAGAGGCACAATGAGGGAGGAAACATCACTGGCACTAACCACCTATGCATGATGGTGAACTGAGCATTTATTCACTACAGAGCATAGTACCAGGCACAGGGAAAACACAAGGAGAAAGAGTTCCTAGAAGATTCTAATCAAATAAAGAAAACAAACACTTAAAAAGTCCTCTAGTCAAAATTACGAGAAAAATCGACCAAAATTTCATAGAAGTCTAATAAAAATGACAGAATAAAACAAGGTTAATTTTGAATACTATAAAACTGTAATTCTAAGTATTCTAATACAACAGAAGTAAAATAAAATAGTACCTGGTTTCTAAGCATTTTCTACCTATTTTCTTCTTTCTTAGGTAGAAGCTTCACAGAAACTCACATTGATGTCAATTTATTTATTTTTTAATTAATTTTTTTTGAGTTGGAGTCTCACTCCGTCACCCAGGCTGGAGTGCAGTGGCACGCTCACTCCACTCAACCCGCTGGGTTCTGGCGATCCTTCCACCTCAGCCTTCCAAGTAGACAGGACTACAGGTGCGAGCTATAATGCCTGGCTAATTTTTTATTTATTGTAGAGACGAGGTCTCACTGAGTTGCCCGGGCTGGTCTCGAACCCGCAGGCTCAGGCAATCCACTCATCTCAGTCTCCCAAAGTGCTGGGATTACAGGCTGAGCTACTGAGCCCAGCCTAAATGTCAATCTAGAAAATGAGATTAGTATGGCTAAATCCCACAATTTTCAATCAGCTTGCTTCCAAAATAAAGACCCATCAGTGTAGAAACTATTTATAAAGACAACGTTGTCTCAATTCAGGGAACAGTTATAAAGATTATAAACTTCCAAAGTGAAACAAAGGTAATATGTAACAAAAGATCTGTCACACAAAACAATTTTAATTAAACCTTACTATTTTACTTACTAAGAAAAGATGAACTATTATAAACAGTAAAATAAATGCTAAAATTTGCCACAAGTCAGGAGGCATGTGGATCTTCAAAGAAAATAAGGAAAAATAAAATATAATTATATCTTGTATTATTTCCATTTACCAATAGGAGAAATGCCAAAAAGATGACTATTACTACCATGAAAAAATAAACAAGTCTAACATTCATCTGATCACAGTAGGTTATGAATGATCTACCTATATTTAAGGCATCTCTTCCTAAAGCCATATTTTATTACACTTTAAAATCCTATAACCTTCCTTTATTATTGGAACACATAAGAGATTAAATAGCGTTTTAAGTTACAGAAAACTGTTAGGCGCTCACATGGACTTTATGGGGAAATGAGCAGCAAATCACTGGTTAAATGTGAGGAGCAACTGGTTTGGCTGGTACCCACCTTAAACATGGCATATGCTGTTAGTGCATTTCCACTCTGGGAGTTTTTCAGGATGTTTACCACGCTGTCAGGTAACCCAATGAATTCTAGAAAAGGAACCACATTCACTCCTCTATGAAAAAACAAAAAGCAATTTATATATATTCAAATTTTAAGGATATTTTCAAAAATTATCTGAAAACACTAAAACCACGGTTTACTATGGTTTGTATTAATTAAATTTTGCTTAAAAGTTGATTCTGCATTATCAAGCACTCTAATTTCACTCTAAGAGAATATCTTACTTGATGTACAATATGTAACCATGCATACAGACATCACAGTCATGCTATCTTACCACCTGCAATTTATAGTTTGCTTCTGCATATGGCATTCTAGTTAGTATGTTTAGAAAATAGAACCATTTATTAGAGCAAAATTAATAGATTTAAATAAACTCTGAGAAAAGGATCAGAATCATTTGCCTGATCTTAGTTTCCTCAACAAAATATGCCAATTCCTTAGAATGTTCCAACTCAAATTTCAAGACCTAAGATTTTTACCTTTAAAATTATATGTAATATTACATTGTAAAAGCAAGGGGGATATTTTAACATCACTTATTGTGCTATTATGCAAAGAATAAATGGTTCTATGGGTATGATGAAAATTTCAATTATTCTAAAAAGATGCTTCTATTCTATTAACAGACTTAAAAGGCAGGTGAAGAAGCCATAACTATAATTTGCAACAAATTTTTGGAGGTAGGGAGAGAATCTAGAGAAAGTCTCTAACCTCAGCTGTTAAGCCCTGATTTTTTTTTCCAGTTTCTTGGTTATTAACATTTTGTTACAATAGCTGTCACCCCTAACTCAGAACAACAACATTCATAAACATAACACAACACATTCAGGAAATTTAACATATACAATAGTATATAGTTAATACAATATGTTATTTAATATATAATCTAGAATAAACTATCCTAAATTGTCCAAGTATATCCCTTATTGCTATTTTTTCTATCGCTCTAGTCTCCTTTTCTCTAGAAGTGCTCCCCAGCACCTTTTGTTTCCTTTGGAATTGCTAAATGTGAAGTGTTAATGAGGGTCTGATTTAAACAGAGACATCTAGTTTGTCACTTTCTACTCTGAAATTCCCACAAATGTTTCAACAAATGTAGAAACCCACAAGGATAAAAGCACATCCACCATCTGGATAAAGTGCAGTAAAAATCAGTCAAGATTTTGCCTCAGAGTAGATCTGTGACTTTAGGGACTTGAGGCCTCAAACACAAGGTACCTAAACATAGGGACAACGCTATCATCGCTGAGCCACACAGGACTGCAGAGGTCTGCTGGTCAGAAGACAGAAGGTCTCTGCAAGCTTTTGCCAGGTGGGAGTGGCAACAAAGCACAGTTTAAAAGAAAACCTATTAGCATTGCACAATTTAGAATTCCCCGAAATAAAGTATTTCAAAAGCTCGAGAACTTTATCACTGCGTTAATTAAATATAGAATGACATTTTGGTTCACCGTGCCTAGAAAGGCAGTAATGTGAGCTGTCAGAGTAACTAAGACAAACACTGGTCAGTAATGCAGTGTGATATCAAACGCCCATTCTTCCAGCCCCAAGCCATTTTTTCCCCCTCTTTTATTAGTAAGTAGGCAACAAGCAAATAACAAATAACTTTTTCCAGCTTAAAGAAAAAGAAAAAAGCTAAAAAATAACTAGCTTCTTGTCAGTTGAATTGAAAACCTATATTTAATACAATCAACTTCAAGTCTGTTATTTGAACATATCCTAATTCTTTCTTCTTTCATCCATGAGTTCTATTTTCTTAAGTATTACTTATTTTTTGTTTTTTCTTTCTTTTTTGAGACAGGGTTTCACTCTGTGGCCTATGTTGGAGTATAGTGGCACGATCACAGCTCACCGCAGCCTTGACCTCCTGGGCTCAAGTGATCCTCCCAAGTAGCTGGGACTAGAGGCATGCACCACCATGCCCAGATAATTTTTGTTTTTTTTTGTTTTTTTTTTGTAGAGATAAGGTCTTCCTTTTGTTTCCCAAACTGGTCTCAAACTTCTGGCCTTGAGCTCCTGCCTCAGCCTCCAAAAGTGCTGGGATTACAGACATAAGCCATCACACCCAGCTTAAGCCTTACTTATGATTAAATCTTCACTTAGACCAAATCAATTTTTAATTTTTGAAGTATTTAATAAAAACCTTAAGGAGGACTACTCTGAGAAGCAATCTATCCTCCTAATATAAACTCGCTATGTGATGCCAGGACAGAAGTGGCTCAGTGGTGACCGGGCTGTATTCCCATGCTGACAAACAGGCCAAAACAAGTTGTAATGAGTAAGAGAGATGATTTTAAAGTGGAGAATCCTACCACAGAAGCATTATGCAGAAAGAGGGGGGAAGGATAAAACTAAGAAAGTTGCGTTTCACAGGGATGACAGACCATCACCCATAGCTGCCTTAGGTGCCATACAGCACTATTAAAAAAAGCTTAAGTATGATTCATGTTATTTTGGGTCTGCTTTTTTAGTTATAGAACTCTTCTACCAAAACAAGGAAAAGTAAAAGGAAAAAAAGTATTCTTTTTTAATTTAATTTTATTTATTTATTTATTTTGAGTTGGAGTCTCACTCTGTCGCCCAGACTGGAGTGCAGTGGTTGCTCCTGGCCACCACAGCCTCGACCTGCTGGGCTCCGGCGATCCTTCCGCCTCAGCCTTCCAAGTAGCTGGAACTACAGGTGCGCACTACCACGCCCGGCTAATTTTTTGATTTTTATTGTAGAAATGAGGTCTCGCCAAGTTGCCCAGGCGGGTCTCGAACCCGCGGGCTCAGGCAATCCACTCACCTCAGCCTCCCAAGGTGCGAGATTACAGGCTGAGCCACCGAGCCCGGAAAGTATTCTTTTTAATAACCCAAATGAGAATCCCATATTCAACGGATAAAAAACTTAGATTTCTCCTTCTAAAGCAAGGAGACCTGAATGCTTGTTAAGGGCAACTTAAGAAGGGCTGAGGAAACAAGTATTCTTTATGTCATCTTCTACAGCCTGAATCACTCAGTGACTCAAAAGAATCTTTAATAACTCAAAAAAGAAAATGTAATGTGTAACAACCCAGTCATTAAACAGCAAGACTGAATGCCTACACAATTTTTTAAAATTCAAAATGATATATAATTTTATGTTCTGTCAAAAAACTAAGGACAGTTTTGAAGACTTCTATAGATATTAAATGTGCCTAGAAAATACTATTAATAAAAAAAGAAATAATTCCATTAAGTATATACATAAGAATCTTCTGCAAGGAAATGTACTTTTTTTTTGAGTTGGAGTCTCACTCTGTCGCCCAGGCTGGGGTACAGCGGCAAGCTCATGGCCACTGTAGCCTCGATCTGCTGGGCTCAGGCGATCCTTCCGCCTCAACCTTCCAAGTAGCTGGAACTACAGGCATGTACCAGCATGCCTGGCTAATTTTTTGATTTATTGTAGAAATGAGGCCTCGCCAAGTTGTCCAGGCTGGTCTCGAACCTGTGGGCTCAAGCAATCCTCTCATCTTGGCCTCCCAAAGTGCTGTATAGGCGTGAGCTACCTCGCCCGGCTTGAAATGTACAATTCTTAAAGAAAATGATACACAATGAAGAAGGATATAATTGATAAAAGATATGAAGAGAAATAGAACAGTGTCAATTACACAAGGTGAAAGAAACCCACATTATTTCAGAAATTTTGTAAAGAAATCTAGGTAATCCTGTGTTTCCAAAGAATAATTACAGTCTCCATTCCATTGTCCTGGGACAGGTATTTTTAACTTAGTAGGTAATAAGTTTCTTCTAAGAGTAAGCTATATGCACAAAACCACCATATTTTATTACTGCCTTAGTATCATGTCATTAAATACAACCAAGCATGAAAATGTCTTGACTTTGGAAACTATAAAATAATTCTAAACCCATTAGGAGATTTTACTGAAGTATCAAAGTCATTCACTTGCACTAGGTCCAGACACAAAAAATGGGCACTTGTTCCACTAGTGGCAGAAACTGGAAATCACCAGTACTCCTGTTCCTAAAGTAAAGAAAATAATTTAACTTAAAAGGAAGAAATCATATTTAACAAGAAAAATACATTTTATTTTATTTTTTTTTTTGAGTTGGAGTCTCACTCTGTCACCCAGACTGGAGTGCAGTGGCCGCTCCCGGCCACCGCAGCCTTGACCTGCTGGGCTCCAGCGATCCTTCCGCCTCAGCCTTCCAAGTAGCCGGAATTACAGGCGTGCGCTACCACGCCCGGCTGATTTTTTTTTATTTATTGTAGAGATGAGGTCTCGCCAAGTTGCCCAGGCGGGTCTCGAACCCACAGGCTCAGGCAATCCACTCACCTCAGCCTCCCAAAGGCACGGGATTACAGGCTGAGCCACCGAGCCCGGCTGAAAAATACATTTTAAAACTTTATGTTTCATGACACTGGGAGGTTATACCCACAAGATTCACTTTTCATCAGAACAGACCTTACCTTGACATGATGGATGTGAATAATATCAAAGCATGAATCTACAACTGATGCAATTTTCTGTCTACAACAGAGAGTAGCTAGACTTTGGTAAAAATGTCTTCTGAATTTCCCACCAAAACCATATTTGTGGCAAAATAAATCATTTTACATTTATGAAAATTCTGAGATGCTGTCAAATTTCTGAAATTTGGTATTTCATTTCTGTGCTCTCCTGAATGTTGGATGAAATCAGCACAGTGATGAGGAACATGTGCTTGTGCTTTAAGATCAGACAAATCTGCGTCTTTAGCAAAGGCTCCACAGCTCTTACCAGCTGAGTTATTCTGGGAAAAGTTGAATGATTTTTACTTCTCCTTGCCTAGTCTGCTTTCTCATTCATAAAATGGGTATAACTGCACAACCTGTTTGATATAGTTGCTGTGAGGATTAAATGACATAGTTAAAAACTTTAACAAGACACTTGCTGTACACAGTAAACCGTTAGCTATTATTAAAATGTGAAAAATGCTAGGAAAAGTAGTTATCCTTTATCAATAAAATACACTAAGGTACTTAAAAATCTATTTAAGGCTATTGTTAACACAATTAAGAAGACTGACATTTTGATAAGACATGGAAAGGCATTCAACCAAGCAAAAACTTACTTTAAGGCTGCATAGTAAAATGTTCCAAACCAAACACCAGAAGTTATTAGATGCACTGGAATCAAAACTTTTCCATATTGTCTAAATGTCTTCTTAAACCGTTGATAAAGACTAATAGATTTGTCTTGTAAAGGATCAGGCTCTTCCTTTTTTCCTGGAGACCCCTGGGCTGTGGCATTGGACGAAAAAATCCTCTTGGATAAAACATCTTTCTTCCATCGCCTATAGCGAAGGACTCCTGGTTGGGGCAGATGAGCATCTGATGGCTTCCTTTCCTTTGCAACACACTGAGCAGCAGTTAAGTGCAACCACTGTTTTTGAGGGCTTTGTCCCAAAATCACCTTGGATACAGCATTATACAAAAGCAAAGGTGCCTTTATACTTCGACAGCGTCCAAAAAGACCAGCTTTATGAGGTTCTAAGCACGTCCTTTGTGCCAGTCGAGATACAGTCTGTGGTACGTTCCATTGCATTTTGAAGAAAGGTGATAGAGTTCAGCTTCTAAAGAGACTAATTTTAAAAAATTAGATAATACATATGTTTCCATTGTAAATTAATCCACTTAAAAATCAATCATTTAATCAATCACAATTCCATACAATTCCCTTTTAGACTCCAAGCCCAAATTCACTAGTCACATGAGGACTACTTCACAAGGTTGTTACTGGGAATTGCATCACAGAAGTGTCCATTATTATTACAAATGTTAAGATCTGATGAATGGTTGGTACCAGTATCATTTACAACAATACTGTTAGACTAAGTTATAAATCACGTATGTTACTGAATGGTGAGAAGAGACAGCCTGGTATTTATCTTCTTTCCCCCCCATATCAAGGGTAGAGAGAATAAAAAGTGCACAGTGATGTCTCACTATTTGATTTGCATCAGTATGGAGTTAAGAAGTACAAGATACTGAAACCAGGCACAGTGGCTCACGCCTGTAATCCCAGCACTTTGGTGGTGGAGGTGAGAGGATTACCAGAGCTCAAGGGTTCAAGATCAGCCTGGGCAACATAGCGAAATCTCATCTCTACAAAAAATTTTTTAAAATTAGCCATGAGTGGTGGTATGTGCCTGTGGTTCCAGCTACTTGGAAGACTGAGGCAGAAGGACCACCGAAGCCCAGCAGGTCGAGGCTGTGGTGGCTATGAGAGTGACACTGCACTCCATTGGCAACAGAGTGAGACTCTGACTCAAAAAAAAAAAAAAAAAGAATTACAAGATACTGGGTGCAGCAGCTTGTGCCTAAAACTGTTACTTGGGAGGCTGAAGTGCATCTGTGAATAGCCACTGCACTCCAAGATAAATTAGAGACTTTTCTAGGTAATTGCTTAGGCGCTCTAGACAAAGGTTTCTCCAGAGGTAGATATAGTTATAGTAGCCCTTACTATATAGTACATCAGTCCCCTTCCCACAACATCAGGTGGTGTCCATATGACCTCCAACCCATATCCCCACCCCAGGTACCTTACTAACATGTTGAGAGTAGAGATCTTAGTTTGTTAATTGCATACTAAGAGTCAGTGAGATTTGAACTAGAGCCTCAATAAACAGATATTCCATTTTACATAAATATTCATTATCTGGGGCACAAAGTTGACTGAGGGAACAGAAACTGTCATCATATAAAAACATCTATTAATGAGCTGACCACCTATAAAATTAATCCCCCGACTCACTCCTCCCAATAATTAACATCAGCTCATGTAAGGCTCTCACAGATAATCCAACAACGCAATGCAAATAAGCTGCTAAGGGAACCTGCAAATCCTGCAAAATTAATAAGCTCTCAGGAAGCCTTTAAAAAAGCGATACAGGGCCGGGCACAGTGGCTCAAGCCTGTAATCCCAGGACTTTGAGAGGCTGAGGCGAGAGGACTGCCTGAGCCTGCAGGTTCGAGACCAGCCTGGGCAACATGGTGAGACCTTGTCTCTACAATAAAATTTTTTAAAAAAATTAGCCGGGCATGGTAATGCATGCCTATAGTTCCGGCTACTTGGAAGGCTAAGGTGGAAGGATCATCTGAACCTAACAGGTTGGCACTAGGTTGGTCGTGAGTGTGCCATTGCACTCTAGCCTGGATGACTAAGTGAGACCCTAACTCAAAAAAAAGTGATATAGGAGATTAATTTCAGACAAAGCTGAATTCAGAAATTCTTTGATTATTAGTGACAAAGAGGGGTATTTCATAATAACATGATAATAAAAAGAAGGCATAACAATCCTAAACATGTATATGCCTAACAAGAAAGGATCAAAATAAATTAGGTAAAAACTGACCCGAAAGGAGAAATCCACAAATCTATATTATATGTAGTTAGGGACTAACAACACCTCTCTAAGTCATTGATAGACCCAGTAGGCAAAAAGTCAGTAGGGATACAGTGAAATAACAATATTAATCAGCTTGAACTAATTGACATTTATAGGCTATTCCATTCAACAGCAGAATATATATTCTACTCAAGTTTACATGGAACACTGAACATCACATTCTGTTATTTTTGTAAAGCACTAAGAATTCCTGCCAAACAACTTTGTATCGATCCACTCCTTGTCCTCCTTTTTTTTGCCTTCAAAAATCCACTTGTGTCTGCTGTTAACCATAAGGTAGAGTCAGGGCAACTTGAATTAAACTCTCTGCTTACATTAATTTTACCTCAGCTTCTTCCTTGTAGGCGGACACATTCAAATTCGGTAACTTAGATGAAATGGACCAAGTCCTCAAAAGACACAAATTACCAAAACTCACAAAGGGGAAATAAAAGACCTGAATAATCCTGTATTTATTAAGGAAATTGAATCAATAATTAATAGCCTTAAAAAAAAAAAAAAAAAAAAGGAAGGCACCAGGCCCAGAAGGTTTCACTAGTGAATTCTACCAATCATTTAAGGAAGAAATAATACCAATTTTCTAGAATATCTTCCAGAAAATGAAGGCAGACAGAAGACTTCCTAATTTATTCTAAGAATTAGCCTAATACCAAAACCCTGCTAAAGATAATCTACAGGCCAGGTGCGGTGGCTCACGCCTATAATCCCAGCACTTTGGGAGGCCAAGGTGAGAGAATTGCCTGAGCCCACGGGTTCGAGACCAGCCTAGGCAACTTGGTAAGACCTCGTCTCTACTATAAATCAAAAAATTAGCCAGGCATGGTGGCATGTGCCTGTAGTTCCAATATTTGGAAGGCTGAGGCAGAAGGATTGCCTGAGCCCTGCAGGTCAAGGCTGCGGTGGCCATGAGCATGCCACTGCAATCCAGCCTGGGCAACAGAGCAAGACTCCAACTCAAATATATATATATTAGCAAGTCAAATCCAACAATGTCTAAAAACAATCATACACCCTCCCTGAGCAAATGGGATTTAATTCAAACAAGGAAGGGTAGTTCAACATTTAAGAATTAATCAATGCAACCCACCATGTCAACAGGCTAAAAAACAAAACAAAACATATGATCATATGAATTGATGGTACAAAAGTATGACAAAATTCAATGCTCATTTATGATTTTAAAAAGAACTTCTCAGCAAACCAGGAGTAGAGGGAACTTCTTCAAACTGATTAAGCGCATCTACAAGCCGGGCTTGGTGGCTCAGCCTGTAATCCCAGCACTTTGGGAGGCTGAGGTGAGTGAATTGCCTGAGCCCGCGGATTCGAGACCCACCTGGGCAACTTGGCGAGACCTCATCTCTACAATAAATCAAAAATTAGCCAGGCGTGGTAGCGCGCGCCTGTAGTTCCAGCTACTTGGAAGAAGGATCGCCGGAGCCCAGCAGGTCGAGGCTACAGTGGCCGGAAGCAGCCACTGCACTCCAGTCTGGGCGACAGAGTGAGACTCCAAAAAAAAAAAAAAGAGCATCTACAACAAACCTACAGGCAAACTCATGCATAATGATGAGA
>CAUYQG010294673.1:0-10061 GCA_963574415.1 Tarsius wallacei | reverse complement strand
GATCCTTCCGCCTCAGCCTTCCGAGTAGCTGGAACTACAGGCGCGTGCTACCATGCCCAGCTAATTTTTTGATTTATTGTAGAGATGAGGGCTCATCAAGTTGCCCAGGCGGGTCTCGAACCCGTGGGCTCAGGCAATCTACTCACCTCGGCCTCCCAAAGCGCGGGATTACAGGCTGAGCCACCGAGCCCAGCTGGCAATTTTTTTTTAAGTTAGAAATAATTTACTATATCACCCAGCAATTCTACTCTCAGGAATATACTCAAAGAAATAAAAACATATATCCATACAAAATCTTGTACAATAACAGCATTATTCATAACAGACTTAAACAGGAAAAATCCAAATGTCCATCAACTGGTGAATGGACAGACAAAATGTGGTATATCCATGCAATGAAATACTATTTAGAAATTAAAAGGAAGCGGTACATGCTACAACATGAATACTTCTCAAACACATTATGCTAAGTGAAAGAAACCGGATGCAAAAGACCACATATTGTATGATTCCATTTATGAGAAGTATTTAGAAGTGACAACTTTTTTTTTTTTTTGAGTTAGAGTCTCACTCTGTCGCCCAGACTGGAGTGCAGTGGCTACTCCCGGCCACCCCAACCTTGACCTGCTGGGCTCCGGCGATCCTTCCGCCTCAGCTTTCCGAGTAGCCGGAATTACAGGCGCGCGCTACCATGCCCGGCTGATTTTTTTTGATTTATTGTAGAGATGAGGTCTCGCCAAATTGCCCAGGCAGGTCTCGAACCCGCAGGCTCAGGCAATCCACTCACCTCGGCCTCCCAAGGCGCGGGATTACAGGCTGAGCCACCGAGCCCGGCAGAAGTGACAAATTTAATAGAGATAGAAAGCAGAACTGTGGTTGCCTAGAGCTGGGGAAGAAAGAAGGGGATTTAGTGCAAAAGAAAATGAAAGAACTTGTGAAGGAAATGGGTAAGTTTTTTTGTAAGTAAATTATACCTCAATAAAGTGGTTTTAAAAAATATCAAATCGTAACATATTGAATTATCATTTTAAAAGTTTCATTAATTCAGATAAATGTTTCCAATATTTAGATGTTACATTACTTGATTTCACTTTGGACCTATAGTTTATACACACCCAGAACCATACCATGAAGCCATTGCTTTCCCAACTATCTTTGTGGGATGTCTTTGGTTCAAAAATCTTCTAATGAATAAGGACCTTCCTTTAAGGATATGCCCTGTTAAATGCCAACTAGCTCATAATTTTTAATAATGCTACTTTTTGGACATATTTTAAAGATATATTAATATGTACCTTTCCTTAATGTACGTACATTGTTAGAAAAGAAATGCATTCTTCCTTGTAGTCTGCGTGCTATATCATGTGCTGTCATCCAATAGTGTTTGGCAGTCAGTGGTGTATGATTTGTTGATGAGTGTCGCTGTGTGTATCATATGGTAAAAGCTTTCAGCCTGTGAGTGTTCCCCCATGTTATCTTGAGTTATGTGTTCAGCAACCTATGTTGTTTATTCATCCACTGTTTCTCCTTCTACCATTGTGTCTTATTGAGATGAGTCATGACTCATAATGGTACCAAAGGCACATAAGTGATAATGCAGGGCCCACTCCAGAAAGTCAATGGGAGAGTCTGCAGTTAGATGTATAATAGATATAAGACTTACATTTAGTTGAGAGTGGCTGATGTGTTCGTAGGGAAATGCTCGAGAAAATGCTGTCAAAAGTAGCAGACACTTGAGTACAGGTGGGAGTCTTGTGATCTTATAATGAACAAACCTTGCTCTCTGGGATGAATGCCCAACAATTGTACGATGGGTTTCTGGGAAACAAAACTCTAGCCCAAGGATGTCACAGCTTTGAGGACTGAAGAAAATGGAGGTCATTGCTTGATTCAGGACCTTATCCCTGTAGGGTTTTCTATAACACCTCCACAGAGCACAGATTTGGGTAGTGTCCTTATGTCTGACAAAGTTTTCCAACTTCCACCCCTGCTGAATGACTGAGGGTGGGAGTAATATCCTTATGTTATGAGAGTGTTGCTTCCCTGCTCTAAACCTATTAAAGTCTCCCCATTACCCTCAGGATAATATCCAAAGTCAACAATGTGAACTGCATTGCTCTACCTGCCTGTCCTGCCTCATCTTTCCTACTCCCTGTTCCTCCCATTCCAGCTTTGTGCCTGTGGTTCTCCCAGCTTGGATCACTTTGGTGCTGACCCCACTCCCATTCCACTGCTCTGCTCTTAAATACACACACACATTTGCATGTGTGTATACATGTGCGCGCGCGCGCACACACACACACACACACACACGCGGTAACTCTTCTTCATTTTTCAAGTCTTCCCTGATTGTTCAAGGGTATGTTACATGACCTTAAGTGCTCCCTTAGTATTTTTTACATTCTGTTGTCTTACACTTACTACACTTACAGCAGGCGTTGTTAATCATCTTCCCAATATCCATTCTTCTTTTCTTCCTTATTAGCAGAACCTGATTTTTCTCAGAGTAACGGTGTGGTCAGTTAAAGAGACTTACTTCCCATACTCCCTTGCAGCTGTGTGTGGTCATGTGATAGGTCATTGTAGCCAATGAGATGTAAAGGGAGTCTATTGGGTGGGATTTTCATAAAGTCATTGTTTCCATTTAAAAGGAAGCAGGCTTAACTGGTCTATACATAATTTTGGTTTCATCCTTCACTCTGCCTCTTCTGCCCATTTGGAATTCAGAATTGGGTCTTAAGGAGAAGCAGACATCTTGTGAGATCAGAAATGAGGACAGGAAAGTGGAAGGTGTTTGTGGTCTTAGCAACAGGGAGCTGCCTTAAGTGACTTCCTACCCTTAGATTTCTCCTTACATGAACATGTATCTGGCTAAATCAAATCCCTATTTTATTAAAGTGTTACACGGGGCTGAAGTCATTCCTAATATAGTATACTTTTTTAATTGGCTATTTACTTGACTGACTTTATTTCTGATGAATGACTTCCGTGAAGGCAGGGACTGTTTTGTCCACTCCAGTATTTCTGGTGTTTGTAATGGTACTTGGCATAGAATATATGTTTGGAAAAAGTTTATTGCATAATTGGTTGGATAAATGAATCAAGGTGAAAATGTATGGATTTTTCCATAATTTCCAAATTGGGTATATTTCTCTTATGAAGTGGAGCTAGGGGATGTCTTGATATTCTATAAGAATTTTTGGCACACTGTCTAGAGCAGAATTTCTCAATGTAGGCTCATTTGATATTTGGGGACAGATAATTCTTTACTGTAAGAAAATGTGTTGTCCATTGTAGGGTGTCTAGCAGCATTCCTGACCTCTACCTTCTGGATGCCTAGTGCTATCTCTGTCCCCATCCAGTTGTGACAACTGATAATGTGTCCAGACGTTGCCAAGTTTCCATGGATGGCAAAATTACTTCTAGTTGAGAACCACGGCTCTAGAGAAGGGATTCTGAAGTTGAGTTCTGTGAACTACTAGGAAAGATATATGTGTGTGAACCCCTTAAAATAACATGAAAAAATTTGTTATATATACGCATTGCCTTGGGAAGATGGCCTACAACTTTCATTATACTCTTAAGGGTGCCAATGGCTCAGCAAGTTTAAGAACCATTGCTCTAGAATTTTCAAGCTGTTTCTCAACTTTTCACCATATTTTCCCTTAACATCCTATACACTGATGAAGTTAATAGGCAGAGAGGCTGATTAAGACCACTGCTTAATGACTATGCAAGTTTTAATCAAGTGTTCAAGTCTAATAAGCTAGAATTGTTATGAGGCCCACAAAACAAGCCTTTTGATATTTTCGAGAGCTGCTATAAATATGGAAATCAAGGACGGTGTTCTCGTGCCTTATAACCTAACAATCAATCCACTTAAGAAAGGAGAATCAAATTGCAGCTTTGAAACTCTAAATGCAGTGGTAATTGGATGGAAAGTAAGAAGAGAAACTCTCATAAACATATTACTTAAAAATGGTCTCAGATGAATATATACCGGCAGAAAAATTTAAATTATAAAAAATAAGATGGATGTAAGCCTGACTGAACTGAATATAATGGTTGATGTTCTCACTTACTTAATCACATAATGCCACTACTTGGGACTCTATATTACTGAAGCAAATCATTTGTTGCATCCAAAGGGAGCCATAATAATGCGAAATGTGCCATGAAATACCCAATTAAATTATTTTAACATGTTGGAGATTGTGGGCCAGTGCACATGTCCTAGTTGTTCAGCCTGACAGTCTGGAGGGTCTGGTCCGTGTTTAATATCTGGTTTGTATTTCTCCACTTTGGTGTGTGTGTGTGTGTGTGTGTGTGTGTGTGTGTGTGTGTGTGCATGTGTATGTACATGGGTATTCACGGCTCTGCTCTAACTCAGAAAATGTTTGAGCTCGGCACAGTTGGGCATATAAAGAATAAAAATAATCTGTAAATAAGACAGTTGCTTCCCTGAGCACTCCTAAGGGAAACTGAGAACATGGTATAACTGCAACTTGGAAATGAGGTTTCCTAAACTTTCTACACTGGTGGAAGATTATTGCAGTGAATCTGCCCGTTAGCACGTATCTTGATAACTGATAAAATAGAGTTGTCTGTTGGAAACAAATGTCTCACATGCTTTCATTGGTTTGGGGGAGGGACAGGGGACAATGTACACAACTTCCTTTTTCACCTGGAAAGTGTTTTAATAAATGGAACGTCTTTATCAACCTAGTTATTATATACTATAACCAAGGAGGTAGATGAACCCTATATAGTTTAAATGCATACTGTCTGAGTATAAAGTTACATGTATCTATTATAAAAATTATAAAAAAGAAAATAAGAATTTTCTAGAATATTACCACCAAAGAACAACACTTAATATGTTTTCTTTTTATGTGTGTCAAAATCTAAAATACTTTTTAAGAATTCTCAATACAGAAGACTGTGAAAATAGCATGTCACGCTTGGGTTCGGAGATAGCAGCTGTTCATTTCTGCACATGAATGTTCTGGTTTCTTCTTTGCAAAGACTATTGCACACATGCATATATGTAAATGGGATGTTGCCCACCTAATACTCTATCATGGATATCTTTCTGAGCAATAGCCTGGCCTATTTTGCAGAGCAAAACTTTGTTGCTTTTATACAAAAAAAGCATGCTTGGGGCGGGGGAGTTGGGGGACACAGGAAGAGAGGGAATGCATGGAAAGATTCAGAAAGGAGAATAATGATACCTCAGGCCCACTATTCATGTGAACATAGATGTGCATTGAAAAACACATACATGACTGTTTATTCAATTTTATATGAATGGAATTCTACTTAGTTGTTTTGTGGAGCCAGCTGTCATTGCTTTGTGTTTTTGTGAAAATTATCAAAGAGTACCCCCTTCCTGGTTTATACAGCTCCCATTTGTCCCCTTTGGTTTAGTGCAAGGTTCAAACTGCTCGGACATAGGCAGTACTTCTGTTGTCTTCTTCCTTCCCTCCCTCCCTCCCTCCCTCTCTCCTCCTCCTCTCCTTCCATTCTCCCTTCCTTCCTTTCATCAGGGTGTCACTCTGTCGCCCAGGCTAGAGTGCAGTGGCACAATCACGGCTCACTGCAGCCTTGACCTCCTGGGCTCAGGTGATCCTCCTGCCTCAGCCTCTCAAGAAGCTGGGACTACAGGCATGCACTACCATGCCTGGCTAATTTTAAAACTTTTTTTGTAGAGACGGGGTTTTACTATGTTTCCTAGGCTGGCCTCAAACTCCGGGGCTCAAGCAGACGTCTCGCCTTGTCCTCCCAAAGTGCTGGGACTGCAGGTGTGAGCCACTGTGTCTGGCTGCCTCTGCTGCTTACAATTTGATTTTTTTTTTACTCAGTAACATGTGGAAGACATTTATCATCATATATAGATGTACCATCACCACCATCATATCCATGTCCCTGCTATCAGAGTAAGAATTATAGGCTGGGCTCGGTGGCCCAGCCTGTAATCCCAGCACTTTGGGAGGCCAAGGCGAATGGATTGCCTGAGCCCATGGGTTCGAGACCTACCCGGGCAACCTGGTGAGACCTCGTCTCTACAATAAATCAAAAATTAGCCAGGCGAGGTATTGCACGCCTATAGTTCCGGCTACTTGGAAGGCTGAAGCGGAAGAATCGCCAAAGCCCAGCAGGTAGAGGCTGCAGTGGCTATGAGTGTGCCACTGCACTCCTGCCTGGGCGACAGAGTGAGACTCCAACTCATACATATATATATATATATATATATATATATGTAAACAATGTTATGACTGGATGTGGTGGCTCACGCCTGTAATCCCAGAACTTTGGGAGGCCGAGGCGAAAGGATTGCCTGAGCCCCAGGGGTTCAAGACCAGCCTGGGCAACTTAGTGAGCCCCCATCTCTATAATAATCAAAAAAATTAGCTGAGCATGGTGGTGTGTGCCTGTGGTTTCAGCTACTTGGAAGGCTGAGGCTGAAGGATTACCTGATCCCAGCAGGTTGAGGCTGTGGTGGCCATGAGTGTGTCACTGCATTCCTGCCTGGGCAACAGTGAGATTCCAACTCAAAAAAACCCAAACCAAAACAAAATACAAACAAATAAAAAAACAATGTTACAGTGAACATTTTAATTTGATTATTTCCTTAGGATAATTTTCTACTTAGTTTTTATTTAACAAACACTATTGAATAACACCAAATGCCTGAAGCATTTTACAAAAATTAATTCACTTGATCCTCATAACAAAGCGAGGAGACAGGATTTATTACAAACTTCATTCTGGAGGTGAGGTACAGAGAGCGTACCTAGTCAGAGGTGGGATTACAACCTGGGCACTTCGGCTCCAGGATCTTTCCTTAACCATCAAATTGTATAGATTCTTCATCTCTTCAAGAAGCAAGGGAGCATCATGGTCATAATTTGAATATAAAACTACCAAGTTGCACTGAAAAAAGAGTATACCAATATATAACCCCATATTAAGAAATTGTGTTATAACCATCTTTTTCCATGCACATCAAAATATAATTAAGATTATACTGTATATCCAAATTTATCCAATAATTAATTAATTTATTCAAAATAATTTAGAAAATAGGATAATGAAAAATTAAGTTTCCAATGACAAACCATCCAGAGATCAATACTAATATTTGCTATAGGCTTTACAGTATTTTCATGGAAGTGTAAACATTAAATATAAGGTTGCTATCCTTTTTGCAATAAGAATGGCTTTTGACATTAATCTTTAAAACTGTAGTTTTTATTGCACATAGAACAGTGAATTATAAAAATGAATTATGATGTTTTTAACATACCTATTACTGAAACAAGTTACATCCAACTTTTGATATTTGTCAGAAAAAACACAGTGATGAATATCTTCATACATTATTCCTGATGTGATTTTCTACTCCCTTAAGATAGATTCTTGGAAGAAGAATAATTAGGTCAAAGATATGAATATTTTAGGGCTTTAGAGATATGAGGGGGAACCAAAAAACCCAGAATTAATTTATAAAGAATTGCATATTTATTCTTCCATGTTTATACTTCAGTCACCTTCCAAATACTCTCCGTTTGATGCAATACACCTATTGAGACACTTTTTCCATTGCTCAAAACAGTTTTTGAATTTGTCAACTTTGATGCCTTTTAGTGCTTCTGCCGTTTTTTGTTTCATCCTTTCCACATCAGCAAAATATTTCCCTTTAAGGACTTTTTTCATCCAGGGAAACACAAAAAACGCTCAAGGTGAGATGGGGTAAATAGTGAGGGTGGGACATGGGAGTCATGCCATTTTTGGTCAAAAATTGCTTAGCACTCAGCACTGTGTGGGCAGATATGTTGTCATGGTGAAGGAACCAGTCACCTGTTCACCACAACTTGGGATGTTTCTTTCGCTAATTATGACACAACCTTCTCAAAACTTCCAGATAATAACTTTGGTTGACCGTTTGGCATGGAGGAACAAATTCTGAGTGTACTAAGAGAGGCCTACCCTCCAAAAGATAACTATGTTTTTTGGGGAGAGGGGTCTTCCCCTCATTTACTTTTAGTTAGCTTGCAACACAGTCATTTTTTCCAAGTTACTAAAAACTGTTCATAAGTACCATTTTACTCTCTAAATAATACACAGTCACTATACCTTACTTAGCCTTTCACTCTAGTTTGATGACTTCTATTTAGAGTGCTGTTAATCGCTTAGTAATATCCCATTTTGATAAATATTAATACCTCATACCTCTTTTCATGTAATCTTTAGACAGTATTTGGATCATCATAAATAAAAATAATTGTTTTGGTTCTAAAAAAATTATTTCTTAGACTGAAATTCTTCCTTTAGCATTTCTTGGAGTTCAGATTTGATAGTGACCGATTCTCTTAGTTTACTTTTATCTGAAAACATTTTTATTCTGTCTTTTTTTTTTTTAAAGTACATGTGCTGCCAAAGTGAGCACTTATCTTCATTCTTGAAGGATGTTTTAGTTGGATATAGAATTCTCTTTTGACAGTTTTTTTTTCCATTTTCTTTCTTTCTTTCTTTCTTTCTTTCTTTCTTTCTTTTTTTTACGACTTTACAGACGTTCTGTCTTCTGGTCTCCATAGTTTCTGAGAAGTCTGCAATAATTTAAATTGTGGCACCTTTGTACATAATGTGCCATTTTTCTCTGGCTGCTTTCAAGATTTTCTCTTTGTTTTTGATTCTCAGCAGTTTGGCTATCATGTGCTAAGCATGATTTTATTTGTATTTTACTGCTTGAGGTTTGCTGAGTTTTGTAAAGATGTAAATGCATGATTCTAACTAAATCAGGGAAATTTCAATTCTGTATATTCAACTATTTTTCTATTCTTTCCCATACTTCTCTCTCTCTCCCTTTCCTTCTCCCTCCCTCTCTTCCTCTTTCTCCGTCATTTCCTTCTAGGACTATAATTATACAAAAGCTAGACCATATGTTATTATTCCAGTCTGAGGCTCTGTGTATATTTCCTTAGATTTGATAATTTTAAAACTATACTCAATTGCACCAAGTCTTTCCTCTGTCATCTCTATTCTCTGTTAAGCCCCTCTACTGAATTTTAAGTTTTAGATATTGTAATTTTCAGTTTGGGAATTTCCAATTGGTTCCTTTTTTAAAAAGTTTCATTTTTCTTCTCATTCATTATAAGCAACATTTTCTTCACTTTATTGACAATAGTACATTAGTATAACTGCTTAAAATTCTTCATCAGTTCCAACATCTAGGTAATCTTAGGATTGGTCTCCATTTGTTGTTTCTTTTTTTTTCTTCTGGTGGTTCATAATATATAAACTTTATTTTACACCGAATTTTTTTTTTAAATGAAACACACAAAATTAGTGCATATGGAAAAGGTAGTTTCTATGGATTTTACTTACACCTTTGTGCACGTGCGCACACACGCACACACACACACACACACACACACACACAAAGACAAGACACACAACTCTTTGGAAAAAAAATTAAAGCATTCTCCCAAACAGAATAAAATTGGTAGTCTATAAAGACATGTTACACGTATGACATGGCTGTCTCTAACATTTCATTGCGCTGAGTGTCCTTTGAGACGTCAGTATCCCAGAGCGAGAAGCAAGGCTGTAAGGTCACATGGCAGCATTGCCCTAGTGTTGCTATGGATGAGTGATGCTTTAACTAAGATGTTTTGCCACAGACATTAGGTCACTAAGGACAATCTGATAGCCATTTTGGTGCAGGGCATTTTGACACCAATCAAAAAGCAAAGAAACCACTCAGAGATAATTACTGCTAACAACTATTTGTGAATATTCTCCCAAATTTGATTAATGGGACGGGTTTGTATATTCTTTTTTTTTCAATATTTTTAATTATGATATTGTGGGGTACAGTTAAGGGTTAGGTATACAAATACGCTTTGTTCAGGCACCCTTGTTGATAAGAGGTGTCTCCCCGTCCCCAGACAGATATTGACTACCGTTAATCCCATCTCCCTTCCCCTCCCCCCCATAGTTTCCCACCACTGTCAGTCATTTTCTTATAGTAATACGTTGGATGTTCAAGGTTCACTATA
>CAUYQG010294668.1:0-16403 GCA_963574415.1 Tarsius wallacei | reverse complement strand
ACAATAAATCAAAAAATTAGCCGGGCGTGGTAGCGTGCGCCTGTAGTTCCAGCTACTTGGAAGGCTGAGGCGGAAGAATCGCCGGAGCCCAGCAGATCGAGGCTGCGGTGGCCGGAGCGGCCACTGCACTCCAGTCTGGGCGACAGAGTGAGACTCCAACTCAAAAAAAAAAAGAATTTGAGGAATAGCCATACTGTTTCCCAAAGGGGCTGCACCATTCTACTGTGGAAGCATCAGTATGGAAGAGTTCCAGTTTCTCCACAGCTTTGTTAACACTTGTTATTATCAACCCTTTTTTTTTTTTTTTTTTAATTTTATTTTTTTTGAGTTGGGTCTCACCCTGTCGCCCAGACTGGAGTGCATTGGCCGCTTCCGGCCACCGCAGCCTCGACCTGCTGGGCTCCGGCAATCTTTCCACCTCAGCCTTCCGAGTAGCCGGAACTACAGGCGTGCGCTACCACGCCCGGCTAATTTTTTTGATTTATTGTAGAGATGAGGTTTCGCCTGCCCAGGCGGGTCTCGAACCTACGGGCTCAGGCAATCCACTCACCTCAGCCTCCCAAAGTGCGGGATTACAGGCTGAGCCACCGAGTCTGGCTATCAATCCTTTTTTAAATTTGTGTTAATTTAAGGGGTACAAGTACAGTTTTGTTACATGGCTATATTGTGTAGTGGAAGATCTGGGCTTTTAATGTAGCCATCACCCTCATCCCTCATCCTTCTGAGTCTCCAGTGTTTATTATTCCACACTCCATATGTATACATTATTTAGCTCCCACTTATAAGTAAGAACATGTGGCATTTGATTTTCTGTTTCTGAGTTATTTTGCTTAAGGTAATGGCCTCCAGTTCCATTCATGTTACTGCAAAAGACATGGTTTCATTCTTTTTTATGATTGAGTAGTATTCCATTGTGTGTGTATGTGTGTGTGTGTGATATTTTCTTTATCCAATCATCCACTGATGGACACGTAGATTGATTCCATATCTTTGCTGTTGTGAATAGTACTGTGGTAAACATATAAGTGCAGGTATCTTTTTGATATAGTAACTTTTTTCCTGTCGGTAGATACCCAATAGAGAGATTTCTGGATCAAATGGTAGTTCTATTTTTAGTTATCTGAGAAATTTTCATACTTTTTTATTGAGATTGTACTAATTTACATTCCCATCAGCAGTGTATTAATATAAGTGTTCTCATTTCCCTGCACTCTTGTCTATGTCTATGGTTTGTTTTTTTTTTTTTGTCTTTAGCATAATTTTTTAATAATTTTTTTTTTTTAGTCAGATTCTCCCTCTGTTCCCCAGGCTGGAGTGCAGTGGCATGCTCACAGCCATGGCAACCTCAGTCCTTCCACCTCAGCCTTCCAAGTAACTGGAACCACAGGTGTGTGCCATCACTCCCAGCTAATTTATTTTTTTATTGTAGAGACAAGGTCTCACCATGTTGCCCAGGCTGGTCTCTAACTTGCAGGCTCTGGCAATCCTTTTGCTTCCACCTTCCAATGTGCTGGAATTACAGATTTGAACAACCACTCCCGGCATTTTTTAATAATTTTTTAGAGACAGGATCTCGCTCTTTTGCCTAGACTGGAGTGCAGTGGCCCAATGATAGCTCACTACAGCTTCAAAATCCTCAACTCATGTGATCCTCCCACCTCAGCCTCCCCATAACTGGGACTACAGACGTGTGCTACCATGCCCAGCATATTTTTTGTTTTGGTTTGGTTTGGTTTCATCTAGAGACAAGGTCTTGCTATGTTGCCCAGGCTGGTCTCAAATTCCTGACCTCAGATTATCCTCCTACCTCAGTCTCTCAAAGTGCGATGATTACAGGCGTGAGCCACCACACCGGGCCAGTATTGTCATTTTGACATTAATTATTCTAATCCATGAGCATGAAATATCTTTCCAATCTTTTGTGTCCTATTCAATTTTTTTTTTAATTAAGAGTCTCACTCTCTCGCTCAGGATGGAGTGCAGCAGCACGCTCATGGCCACCGCAGCCAAGAACAGTTCAGGTGATCCTTCCGCCTCAGCCTTCCATGTAGCTGGAATTACAGGCACGCGCCACCATGCCCAGCTAATTTTTTTATTTATTGTAGAGACAAGGTCTCACCAAGTTTCCCAGGCTGATCTTGAACCCCTGGGTTCAGGCAATTTTCTCGCCTCTGCTTCCCAAAGTGCTGAGATTACAGATGTGAGCCACCTCACCTGGCTCAATTTCTTTTATCTTCATGTATAGTTTTCCGTTTATAGATCTTTCAGGTCTTTGTAATTGGCTTGCCTGGTCTGTTGTTCTTTGCAGCTGTTGTGAATGGGATTGCTTTCTTGTTTTCTTTCCCAGATGATTTGCTGTTGACATATATAAAAGCTACCGATTTTTGTATGTTGATTTTATAGTCTGCAACTTTACTGAATTTATCAATTCTAACAGTTTTTTGGTGAATTCTTCAGGGTTTTAAAATTATAAGATCATGTCATCTGTGAACAAGATGAATTTGATTTATTCTACTCCAACTTGGATAACATTTTATTTATTTCTCTTGCCTAATTTCTCTTGCCAGGACTTCTAGTATTATGTTGAATAAAAATGGTGAAAGTGGGCACCTTTGTCATGTTTCAAATCTTAGAGGAAAGACTGTACATTTTTCCCCAGTCAGTATGATGTTAGCTGTGGGTTTGTCATATATGGCCTTTGTTATTTTGAAGCATGCTCCTTCTATGCCCAGTTTGTTGAAGATTTTTATCATAAATGATGCTGAATTTTACCAACTGCTTTTTCAGCATTTATTGAAATTAACATATGGTTTTTGTTCTTGGTTCTGCTAATATGATGTATTATATTTATTGGTATGTATATGCTGAACTATCCTTGCATCCCTGGGATGAAACCCACTTGATCATGGCAAATAATCTTTTTCATGTATTATTGAATTCAGTTTGCTAGTAGTGTTGAGGAATTTTGCATCTATGCTCATCAGTAATATTGGTCTGTGGTTTTCTTTTTCGTTATGTTCTTCTCTGGAATCAGGGTAATGCTGACTTTATCAAATGAGTTTGGAAGTATTTCCTCCTCTTCCAATTTTTGGAAGCGTTTGAGTAAAATTGCTGTTAGTTCTTCTTTATGTTTGATAGAATTCAGCAGTGAAGCCATCAGGTCCTGGGCTTTTCTTTAATGGAGGACTCTTTACCATGGTTTCAATCTTATTACTTATTATTGGTTTGTTGAGGTTTTCTACTTCTTAATGGTTTGATCTTGATAGGTTGCATTGTCCAGGAATATCTCCATTTCTTGTAGGTGTTCCAATTTGTTGATGTGTAGTTTTTTGTAGTGACTTCTAGTGATTCTTTGTATTTCTGTGGTCTCAAGTGTTATGTCTTTTTTGTTTCTGATTGTATTATTTTATTTATTTATTTGGGTCTCTCTCTCTCTCTCTCTCTCAGTTAGTTTAGCTAAAAGGTTGCTAATTTTGTATATATTTTAGAAAATCAACTTTTTTGTTGATCTTCTACATTAGTTTTTTAGCGTCAATTTCGTTTATTTCTGCTCTGATCTTCATAATTTATTTACTTCTACTAATGTTGGGTTTGGTTTGTTCCTGTTTTTCTAGTTCCTTGAGATGCATCATTAGGCTGTCTTTTTGAAGTCTTTCTACCTTTTTTTTTTGAGTTGGAGTCTCACTCTATCATCCAAGCTGGAGTGCAGCGGCATGCTCACAGCCACCGCAGCCTCAACCAGCTCAAATGATCCTTACACCTCAGCCTTCCAAGTAGCTGGAATTACAGGCATGCGCCACCACGCCTGGCTAATTTTTCGATTTATTGTAGAGATGAGGTCTTGCCAAGTTGCCCAGGCTGGTCTCAAATCCATGGGCTCTGGCAATCCTCTCACCTCAGCCTCTCAAAATGCTGGGATTATAGGCGTGAGCCATCATGTCTGGCCTTTTTTTACTTTTTTGATACAGGTGTTTATTGCTATGAACTTCCCTCTAAGTGCTGATTTTCCAGTATCCCATAGATTTTGGTGTGCTGCATTTTCATTTATTTCAAGAAATGTTTTAATTTCCCTCTTAATTTCTTCATTGATCCATTGATTGTTCAGGATGATATTGTTTAATTTCCATATGTTTGTGTGTTTTCCAAAATTCCTTTCAGTATTGATTTATAGTTGTATTTGATTTCCCCTGTTATATTTAATATAATTTCTACATTTTTTAATTTGTTGAGATTTATTTTATGGCCTAAGATATGAACTATTCTGGAGAATGTTCCATGTGCTGATGAAAAAATATGTATTCCGCAGCAGTTGAGTAAAAAGTTCTGTAAATCTCAATTAGGCTTATTTGGTCTAATGTCATTTAACTCTGATATTTCTTTGTTGATTTTCTGTCTGAATGATCTGTCTATGTATTACTGATAGTGATGTTGAAGTCCCCAGCTATTGCTGTATTGCTGCTTATCTGTCCCTTTAGGTCTATTAATGTTTGATTAATATACTTGGATGCTCTGGTGTTGGGTGCATAAATATTTATAATTGTAATATCCTCTTGCTGACTTGACCCCTTTATCATTATATGGTGACCTTCTTTCTCTCTTTTTATAGTCTTTGACTTGAAGTCTATTTTCTCTGATATAAGTATGGCTACTTATGATCCAGCAATCCCCCTACTGGGAATTTATCCAAAGGAAATGAAACTTTACTGAAGAGACACCTGCACACACACACACACACACACACACACACACACACCCATGTTTATTGCAGCACTATTCCCAATAACCAAGACATGGAATCAACTTAGATGTCCAACAACAGATGAATGGATAAAGAAAATGTGACATGTATAAACCACGGAATACTATTCAGCTATAAAAAGAATGAAATCCTGTCACCTGTGGCAACATGGATGGAACTAACGACAGACATTGTGTTAAGTAAAATAAGCCAGGAACAGAAAGTTAAACACCATATGTGTCACTCATATGTGGAAGCTAAAATTTTTTTTTTAATTTTTAAAGGTTGGTCTCATAAAAGTAAAAAGTAAAACAGATGATATTAGAGGCTAGGAAAGGTATAGGGAAGGAAGGGATGGGAAAAGTCTTGTTTAAATGACACAGAATTACAACTGGATAGTAGGAATAATTTGTAGTGTTCCATACTACTACAGGATGACTATAGTTAACAATAATAGATTGTATAGTTTCAATGGCTAGGAGGCTGCTGAATGTCCCCAACACAAAGAAATAATAATGTTTGAGATAATGGATATGCTGATTGCCCTGATCTGATCACTGTTAGTTGTATGTATTAAAACATCACTATCTACTCCCATTGATACGTACAATTATTATTTGTCAGTTAAAAATAAAATAAATTAAATTTTAAACATAAAAATAAGTATTACTACTTGTGCTCTTTTTTGGTTTTCACTTGCATGGAATATTTTTTTCACCCCTTCACTTTTAGTCTATGTGTGCCTTTATAGGTGAAGTGAGTTTCTTGTAGGCAGCATATAATTGGTCTTGTTTCCTTTATCATTCAGCCACTC
Organism: Tarsius wallacei; assembly: GCA_963574415.1. NCBI lineage: Eukaryota > Metazoa > Chordata > Mammalia > Primates > Tarsiidae > Tarsius > Tarsius wallacei. The sequence continues at coordinate 10,851 of CAUYQG010294668.1, read as the reverse complement.
TATGCCTTTTAATTGGAGAATTGAGTCCATTAACACTGTGTGATTATTGATAAGTAAGGACTTATTACTGTCATTTTGTTGCTGATTTTCTGGTTGTTTTGTAACCTCTCTCTTCTTCTTCTTCTTCTTCTTTTTTTTAGTTGGAGCCTCACTCTGTTACCCAGGCTGGAGTGCAGTGGCACACTCACAGCCACTGCTCCTCAACCTGCTGGACTCAGGCAATCCTTCCACTTCAGCCTTTCAAGTAGCTGGAACTACAAGCGTGTGCCACTACACTCAGCTAATTTTTTTATTTAATGTAGAGATGAGGTTTCACCAAGTTGCCCAGACTGGTCTCGAATCCCTGGGCTCAGGCAATCCTTTTGCCTTGGCCTCCCAAAGTGCTGGGATTAGAAGCATGAGCCACTGTGCCTGGCCTCTCTTCTTTTCTTCTTTTCCTATGGTTTTCCTTTATGCTTAAGTTATATTTTATCTGGTAACATGCTTGAATTCATTGCTTTTTATTTTTCATGAATATATTATAGGTTTTTGCACTGGGATTACCATGAGGCTTACAAAAAAATATCTTATAGACATAACAGTTTATTTTAAAGAAATGACAACTTAGATCACAAAGAAAAGGATAGAAACAAACAGTGAAAAAAAACTCTACATTTTAGCTCCATTTCCCACACATTTTGAGTTCATGTTGTCTCAATTTATATATTTTTATATTGCCTTTCTCTTAACAGATTGCTGTAGCTATTATTGTTTTGATAGATTTGTCTTTTGGGCTTCATACTAGAGTTATAAGTGAATTTCACACCACGATTACAGTATAGCGTACATATCCTGTACTTAATTTTATCAGTGGGTTTTATACCTTCAAATGTTTTCTTTTTGCATGTTAGTGGTTTTTTTCTGTACACTTGAAGAACTCCCTTTAGCATTTTTTGTAAGACAAGTCTCGTGGTGGCGAATTCTCACAGCTTTTTTTGTCTGAGAAAGACTTTATTTCTCTTTCATCTTTGTAGGGGAGATTTGCTGGATACAGTATTCTTGGATGATAGGGTTTTTTTCCTTCAGCACCATGAAAATGTCATTCCACTCTCTCTTGGCCTATATGCCTTCCACTGAGAAATCTATTGCCAAACAAATTGGAGTGATTCTTTCTTTGTCCTTGACTTTGAGGGTTTGTTAGATGCCTTGGAGTAGTCTTATTTAGGCCAAATATGTTTGGTGTTCTCTGGCCTTTCTGTACCTAAATAATTATATCTTTCTAGTTTGAGCAAGTTTTCTATTATTATTTATTTGAATAAGCTTTCTACCCCTTGCTCTTGTAAATCCCTTTTGAACATCAATAATTTTTAGATTTGGTCCTTTGAAGTACTTTTCTTTTTTTTTTTTTTTTTTGAGTTGGAGTGTCACTCCGTTACCCAGACTGGAGTACAGTGGCACACTCCCAGTCACCGCAGCCTCAACCTGCTGGGCTCCAGCGATCCTTCCGCCTCAGCCTTCCAAGTAGCTGGAACTACAGGCGTGTGTACCACACCTGGCTAATTTTTTATTTATTGTAGAGATGAGGTCTCGCCAAGTTGCCTGAGCGGGTCTCGAACCCGCAGGCTCAGGCAATCCACTCACCTCAGCCTCCCAAAGCACTGGGATTACAAGCTGAGCCACCAAACCTGGCCTGAAGTAATTTTCCAAATCTTAAAATCTTCATCCCTTTTCATTTTTGTTTCTTCTTTTCTCCTCTGACTATATTTTCAAATAGCCTGTCTTCAAGTTCACAGATTCTTTTCTCTGCTTAATCCATTCTGCTACTGAGAGCCTCTAATAAACTTTTCAGTTCCGCACATGAACTTTTCCATTCCAAGATATCTCTTTAATTTTTGTATTATTTCAATCACACTGTTAAATTTATCTGATAAATTTCTGAATTACTTCTCTGTGTTATCTTGGAGATCATTGAATTTCCTTAAAACTGCCATTTTGAATTCTAGGTCAGAAAGTTCACATATTGCAGTCTTGTTAGGGTCCATCACTGACTTCTTGCTTTGTCCATTTGGGGAAGTCATTGTTCCCTGTTTCTTGTGACTGTATATCTATGTCTTTGCATTGAAGTATTATTTATTGCAGTCCTATCTGTCTGACTTGTTTTGGTTTTTGTTGGATGTGTTTGCTTAGAGATTCTTTGTAATTTATCTGTTGATTTTTTACCTTTTCTATAGACAGGGTCTTTGTCACCCAGGCTAGAGTGCCTTGGCATGATCACAGCTCACTGCAGTCTCAAATTCCTGGGATTGAGTGATCCTCCTGCCTCATGCTCCTGATTAGCTGGTACTACAGATGTATGCCACCACATCTGACTAAGTTTGTTTGTTTGCTTGTTTGTGGGGTTTTTGGGTAGAGATGAGTCTCGTCATGTTGCCATGCTTGATTTTTTTTTTTTTTTTTTTTATTTGGCGTCTCACTCCGTCGCCCAGACTGGAGTGCAGTGGCGGCTCCCGGCCACCGCAGCCTCGACTTGCTGGGCTCCGGCAATCCTTCCGCCTCAGTCTTCCGAGTAGCCGGAACTACAGGCGCGCGCTACCACGCCCGGCTAATTTTTTTTGATTTACTGTAGAGATGAGGTTTCGCCTGCCCAGGCAGGTCTCGAACCCGCGGGCTCAGGCAATGCACTCACCTCAGCCTCCCAAGGCGCGGGATTACAGGCTGAGCCACCGAGCCGGGCTCATGCTTGATTTTTTTAATCCGTATCTTTTTTTCCCCACTAGGTTGCTGCCTCCTTTTTGACACTAGATGGTGTCTTAATCTCTGCTTTGCCTTGGTTCTAGTAAATGGTGGCTTGCACCTGTAATCCTAGCTACTCAGAAGGCTGAGGTGGTAGGGTTATTTAAGCCCATAAGTTCAAGACTAGCCTGGGCAGTATAGCAAGACTCTGTCACCAAACAAACAAATAAACAATCAGAGTGTTTCCCAGCCCAAATGAAGGAGGTCCCAAAGGGTATATTCCATGGGAAGACTGGCTGGGGGGTTCATGCCCAGGGGAGCTGTGGAAGAAACCTCCTACAGCATGGTGTTTCTAAGCAGCTACTCTGATTTGGCATCTCCTTTGGCTGAGATACAATGCAGAATTTCTAGGCCTGGGAATTGTAGTTCAGCCTCCCCCTTTGTGTCTGCTTGTTCTCAGAGATTTTTCTCCCTTCAGGCACTCTCCATGCTTCCCATGGGTTGAGGCAGGAACAGGTCTCCTGCCAGGAAACCCAAGATGGTGGGAAGGCTGGTTGTCCACCTTCATCTCACTTTTTCCAGCACAGAAACCATAAGTCGGGGGAAATTTCTGCATGCTTGGTGCCTGACAGATTCGAAGGAGTATATAAAAAAGGAGTCATTGATATAGTTTTTTTGTAACTGGGAGAGGAATTCTTAAGTGTATACAAACAAAATTATATAATTTCCAATATTTAACCCAGTGTGGAGAAATGTATGGGTATAGAAACAACCAAGTTTGTCATGAGTTGATATTTTTGAAGCTGTTGATGGATACTTTTCTTTGTCAAATAATAAATTGGAGTTCATTTGTCACTGTTTATATACAAAATATTTCTGTAAACATTTGAAATTTTCTATATGATAGGTTTTAAGAGAGAGAGACAGAGAGAGAGGAGAGAGAGAAAAAGAAAATACTTCGCCCAGAAAAGAGAAAAAAATACCCAGTCCAGAAGTTTTATCAGTGAGTTCTATGGAACTTTCAAGATGGATTGTCTCAATCTTACACAAACTCTTCCATAGACTAGAAAAAGAAGGAATTTTGCCAAATTTATTATATTGAGATTAGCACAAACTTGACACTGAAAACAGAACAAAACAAACATACAAAAGAGAAATTATCAGGCCAATCATATTCATGAACAGAGATGCAAAAAATTCTAAAAATTATTAACAAATCAAACCAGTAGTATATTTAAAAAGATGATATGTCATGACTTAGTTTTGTTTGCTCCAGGAAATCAAAAGTAACAACATTAGAAACATAAATGGAAGAGGGCATGAGGGAGCTTCTAGGGTGCTAGCAAGTTTTTTGATTCCTGATCTAGCTGCTGTTTACTTCGGTATGTTCAATTTTTAACAATTCATCAAGCGGCCAGGCTCCGTGGTTCTGCCTGTAATCCCAGTACTTTGGGAGGCTGAAGCAAGTGGATTGCCTGAGCCTGTGGGACCAAGACCAGCCCAGGCAACTTGACGAGACCTCATCTCTACAATAAATCAAATATTAGCCAGGCACGGTAGTGTGGGTCTTTAATTCCAGCTACTTGGAAGGCTGAGGTGGAAGTACAACCAGAGTCCAGCAGGTCAATGCTGGGATGGGATTGAGCATGGCACTGTACTCCCAGCCTGGGCAATGGAGTGATACTCAAACTCAAAAAAAAAAAAAAAAAAAAACAGGCCGGGCTCGGTGGCTCAGCCTGTAATCCCAGCGCTTTGGGAGACCGAGGTGAGTGGATTGCCTGAGCCTGCGGGCTTGAGATCCGCCTGGGCAACTTGGTGAGACCTCATCTCTACAATAAATCAAAATTAAGCCGGGTGTGGTAGCATACGCCTATAGTTCCAGCTACTTGAAAGGCTGAGGTAGAAGGATCGCCGGAGCCCACCAGGCTGAGGCGGAAGGATTGCCGGAGCCCAGCAGGTCGAGGCTGCAGTGGCCAGGAGTGGCCACCGCACTCCAGTCTGAGTGACAAAGTGAGACTCCAACTCAAAAAAAAAAAACAACTCATCAAGCAAACATTTATATTTTATGCACTTTTCTATATACGTAAGTAATATGTCAGTTTTTAAAGTGTTTTAAAGTATGCATGACTCGCCACATTAAGAGAATAAAAGGAAAACTCATGACTATCTCAATAGATGCAGAAAAACCATTTAATAACATTTGCCATCTATTTTTCTAAATACTATACTAGCAATAGAAGGGAACTTCCTTACTCTGCTAATGCATATCTACCCCTCCCCTGCCAAAAAGGAAAGAAAATGGACAAATAAGCGAAAACCAGCCAGCATCATTGCTATTAGGAAATGGCAGCATTGCATTTAAAATCAAGAATAACCCAAGGATGCCCAGCATTGTTAATATTGTACTGGAATGTCCCTGCCAGCACAGATTATCTGTCATTATTGTTTTGTTGTTTAGAGATAGGGTCTTGCTCTGTCATCCAAGTTGGAGTGCAGTAGCATGATAATAGCTTATTGTAGCCTCAAACTGCTGGGCTCAACCACCTGAGTAGCTGAGACTACAGGAACATGCCATCACATCCAGCTAATTTGTTTTTAGAGATGGGGTCTGGCTGTTTCCCAGGCTTGTCTCAAACTCTTCAAGCAATTCTCTCACCTTAGCATCTGTAGTTGCTGGGATTACAAATGTGAATCATTGTCTCCAGCCAGCTGTCATTAACAGGTTATTATTATCTACCCATAACGCCCCCCCAAAAAAAGCCAGGCATGGTGGCTTAAGCCTATATTCACAGCACTTTGAGAGGCCGAGGTGAGAGGATTGCTTGAGACCAGAGGTTCAAGACCAACCTGGGCAAGTTGGTGAGACCTTGTCTCCACCATAAATCAAAAAATTAGCCAGGCGTGGTAGTGCATGCCTGTAGTTCCAGTTACTTGGAAGGCTGAAGCAGAAGGATCGCCTGAGCCTGGCAGATCAAGGCTGCAGTGGCCATGAGCGAGCCACTGCACTCCAGCCTGGGAGACAGAGTGGGACTCCAACACACACACACACACACACACACACACACACCAAAAACGTATAAATAAATTACTAGAATAAAAGAGTCTAGAAAGATGTTTGTCTTTAAGATCAATATATTATACAAAAATCAATTGCACCGGGTGCAGTGGCTCACGCCTATAATCCCAGCACTTTAGGAGGCTGAGGTGAGAGGATTGCCTGAGCCCATGGATTCGAGATCAGCTTGGGAAACATGGTAAGACCTCGTCTCTACAATAAATCAAAAAATTAGCTGGGCATAGGTGGCACATGCCTGTAGTTCCAGTTACTTGGAAGGCTGAGGCAGAAGGATCGCGGGAGCCCAGCAGGTTGACACTGGGGTGGCCGTGAACGCGCCACTGCAGTCCATCCTGAGTGACAGAGTGAGACTCCAACTAAAAAAAAAAAAAAATCAATTTTATGTCTATAAATTAGAAACAAATAGAAACTAAATGGTGTATTTAAAACATACCATTTGCAATAGAAAATACTATATTATAGAATAAATATAACAAAAAATGTGCAAGATCCTAATGCAGAAATTTTTTTAAACTTTATTTTAAAATATTAAAGAGTACTTAAATAATCGGGGAGACAGCACATATTCATGAATAGTAAAGCTCAGTTTCATAAACATATCAACTCTCCCATAATTGACTTATTTTTCAATGAAATTCCAATAAAAAATCCCAACAAGGCTTTCGTGAAACTTGACAAACTGATCCTAAATTTATGTGGAAGTGCAAAAACCCAAGAATAGCCAAGATTTTCCTGAAGATAAGAAACAAGTGGGGACGGAGGCTTGCCTTAAAGATGTAAAGATTTATATAAAATTATAAAAATTAAGACAGTGTAGTATTGGTACAAGAGTAGATAAACTGATGAATGAAAAAACAGAGAGGCCAGGCTTGGTGGCTCAGTCTGTAATCCCAGCACTTTGGGAGGCCGAGGAAAGTGGATTGTCTGAGCCCACGGGTTTGAGACCGGCCCGGGCAACTTGGCGAGACCTCCTCTCTACAATAAATCAAAAAATTAGCCAGGCGTGGCTTCTTGGAAGGCTGAGGTGGAAGGATTGCCGGAGCCCAGCAGTTCGATGCTGGGGTGGTTGTGAGTGTACCACTGCACTCCAGCCTGGGCGACAGAGTGAGACGCCAACTCAAAAAAAAAAACAACAAAAACCTGGAAGGTTGATAAATTCAACATTAAAAGTCTCTACTTCAAAAGATACCATAGGAAATGAAAACAAATAATCTAACAAAGAGTATATAAAACATAAAAATACAAAAGAAACTCTTATGTATCAATAAGAAAAAGATTAACAATCTCATAGAAAAACAGACCCCTGCTGGGCACGGTGGCTCAAGCCTGTAATCCCAGCACTTTGGGAGGCCAAGGTGAGAGGATTGCCTGAGCTCAGGGGTTAGAGACCAGCCTGGACAACTTGGTTGGAACTCGTCTCTACAACAAATTAAAAAATAAGTCAGATGTGGTAGTGTGCACCTATAGTTCCAGCTACTTGGAAGGCTGAGGCGGAAGGACCGCCTGAGCCCAGCAGGTAGAGGCTGTGGTGGCCGTGAGCGTGCCACTGCATTCCAGCCTGGGTGACAGAGTAGGACTCCGACTCAAAAAAAAAAAAAAAAAAAGAAAGCTACAAACAAGGAGCAAGCTATTCCATATTTATGAATAGAAGTATTAGATTTAGGCCATGTGCTGTGGTTCACACCTATAATCCCAGCACTTTGGGAAGCCAAGGTGAGAGGATTGCCTGAGCCTATGGGTTCAAGACCAGCCTGGGCAACCTGGCGAGACCTCATCTCTACAATAAATAAAAAAAATTAGCCAGGCATGGTGATGTGTGCCTGTAATTCCAGCTACTTAGAAAGCTGAGGCAGAAGGATCACCTGTGCCCAGCAGGTCAAGGCTGCAATGGCCGTGAGCGTGCCACTGCACTCCAGCCTGGGTGCAGAGTGAGACTCCAACTCAAAAAAAACCCAAAAACATAATGATGGCTTTTTTAAAAGCAAGTTTCAGAAAACCACATATGATAATCATTTTTACAGAGCAGAAAAGCAAGAAAATCTAAACAATATTTATTGTTTAAACATATAATACATATGAGGGGGGACCCAAAAACCCAGAATTTATTTGTTAAAAATTGTGTATTTATTCTTACATGTTTAGAATTCAGTCACCTTCAAAGTACTCTTCATTTGATGCAGTACACCTATCAAGATGCCTTTCCCACTGCTCGAAACAGTTTTGAACTCATCGCTTTTGATGCCATTTAGTGCTTCTGCCGTTTTTGTTTCACCTCTTCCACATCAGCAAAACATTTCTCTCTGAGGACTTTTATCATCTTGGGAAACAAACAAAAATGTCGCTCCAGAGAGATAGGGAAAGTGAAGCACAGGGGTCATGCCGTTTTTAGTTAAAGACTGCTGACTGCTGAACACTGAGTACAGTTGTGGGCAGGTGCACTTGTAAATTATCTATCATGAAATAGACAAACACATTGAAAGAATCTACAAAAAAAATTAATTGAAGCTGAATGCAGCCTCTCACAACAATGCTAGAAAGTACGCTAATGCCAATGGGTTCCTAGAACACATATCTAGTGGGGAAAGCCTGTACTATTAAAGGCCCCTTTCCAGGACAAGCTCAGTGGCTCAGCCTGTAATCCCAGCACTTTGGGAGGCCAAGGCAAGTGGATTGCCTGAGTCTGCGGGTTCAAGACCAGACGGGGCAACTTGGCAAGACCTTGTCTCTACAATAAATTTGTTTTTTAAATTAGCCGGGCATGGTAGCACATACCTGTAGTTCTGGCTACTTGGAAGGCTGAGGCGCAAGGATTGCCAGAGCCTGGCAGGTCGACGCTGGGAGGCCATGAGTGTACCACTGCACTCCAGCCTGAGAAGCGGAGTGAGATTCCAACTCAAAAAAAAAAAGACCCCCTTCCAAAAAAGAATTCTTTTTCTTTTTTTTTTAGATCCTCCTCACACTTGATCAAAGTATATAAAAATCCAATCAAAGCAAAAAGAATAAATAAAATGTTGCCTTAACATGGCAAAGGATGGAAAGGAAAAAACGTACAGGTAAGATGCAAGGAAAAAAAGTACAGGTAAGATGTTCTGTTTCTTGGGTTGGTTGATATGTCCGTGGGGTTCGTTAAATCACACTCCACATCCCATATTTCTGTTACATATCATCTTTTGTATATAGTAAATATGTCCTATCCCTGGTATTGGATCGGGCCCTTAGGACGTTACTTCCTTTGAAGGACATTACTTCCTTTGAAGGGTGTCAATTCCCTTTGAAGAGCGTTGATATCCTCACCACCTTGCCTAGTGGGATTAAGGGAATCGGTGGAAAAATGCCTTGGCTCAGCAGGCTTCCACTCAGCCTTCTGAACTACCTACTAGCCGGACTGATCAGAAGCTAGGAAAGGGTGATAAAACTCATCCACACAAACCTCCCTCTATGACCTAAAAGCCTCTTGTCACTGGCTCTCGAGTCTCCACTCAGCCCTATTCCACTTACCATGACCTCCTTGGGCTTCCCAACCATCCCTTCCAAAACATAGCTTGGCAATGGAGGTAGTCGAGGGCCGTGGTAACCGAGACCTCCCGCCAGTCCCACTTCTGAACTATTTGCAGTCACCTGCGCTTCAGATCCCACTTGCTCCAGCTGTGAACAAAGGTGGGCTCCGTTGCCGCAGGTAGTTAAGCCTGTCTCCTCCCCTGTAAAATGAAAATACAAGAGTGACAATATCTATTTAATAAGGTTATAGTTAGAATGAATGAGGTAATGGACAGGAAATGTTTAGCCCTCTCTGGCCACAAAGGGGCAGCAGATACACCCACCCAGAAACTCCCTGCCTTCAAATTAGGTGTGAGTGTGTGTGCGTGCGCGCGCGCGCGCGCAGAGTGGGAAACAGGAAAGGAAAGGGAGAGTTGGCAAGTACGGAGAGAGGAAAGAGCAGAGCTGGGGAGGGGGGAGGGGCGGGCAGACGGTGTGATTCTTCATTCTGTCCACAAGAGGGCAGCAGATACATCCACTGTATAAGTACCCTAAGTACCTGCCTCCATGACCTCATAGGAGAGTGGAGAGAATTAAACTGAGATCACACACACATAAATGGCCTGACACAGAAACTCTCCCTTCCCTATTCCCCACCCCTTCTTCCTCTCTCTCTCTCCTCTCGCTCTCTCGCCCTCTCCTCTCTCCTCTCTCTGATCCCCCCTTCCTCTCTCACCTCCCCCTCTCCCCGGTGAAGTGTATCTGCTGGGTATTGCAGGGTGTATCTGCTGCCCCCTTATGGCCCGAAAGAAGAATCACACTGTCCTCCTCTGCTAGTAACCCGGAGGTGGAAAACTAGCCACCCCCCATCCCTGATCTTTCCTCTCTTCATTTGCCAACTTACCAAAGAAGTGACTACTGGGCAGAGGAAAGAAATTCCCTCAGCAAGGACCCAGATCTGCTGGGGAGGCAAGGGAGATGCCACTTTAAGTGGATAATTTAACCTTCAAGAGCCAGTTCTCTCTTTGCAAAATAGGAATAAAAGCTACCTCTCTGAGGTCTTGAGAAGATTAAATGAGATTCTGTATGTACAACACTAGCACAGATACTGCACAGTATCTGACGCATACATAGTAGACACTCAGTAAGTGATCAGTTAAAAATTGCCATGATGGCCAGGCACGGAGGCTCGTGCCTGAAATCCCAGCTACTGAGGAGGCTGAGGTGAGAGGACTGCTTGAGGCCAGGAGTTCAAGATCAGCCTAGGCTCATAGCAAGACCTCATCTCAAAAAATAAAAAGTTGCCCTGACAAGACTCAGCTCTAACTCATAAGATCCTTTCTTGAAAAGAGTAGGGCCGGGCTCGGTGGCTCAGCCCATAATCCCGCGCCTTGGGAGGCTGAGGTGAGTGGATTGCCTGAGCCCGCGAGTTCGAGACCCGCCTGGGCAAGCGAGACCTCATCTCTACAATAAATCAAAAAATTAGCCGGGCATGGTAGTGCACGCCTGTAGTTCCAGCTCCTTGGAAGGCTGAGGCGGAAGGATCGCCGGAGCCCAGCAGGTCGAGGCTGCGGTGGCCGGGAGCG
>CAUYQG010294664.1:0-16880 GCA_963574415.1 Tarsius wallacei | reverse complement strand
TGCCTGGCTAATTGTTGTTTTTTTGTAGCGATGACAAGGTCTCTATGTTGCCCAGGCTTGTCTTGAACTCCTGGGCTCAAGTGATCCTCCCTCAGCCTCCCAAAGTGCTGGGATCACAGGCGTGAGCCACCACACCCAGTGCATTATTACAGATTGTTGACAGGACAGAATAAAAAGAAGGACATCAACAGCTCCTTGGAGGACATAAAATGTACACTGAGAACTAAAAAGATGAGAAGGAACAGGCTATGGGGCAGGCATTACCCTTAAATGAGAAGCGTGATGTCAAGGTTTCAAGAGAACAGTGAAGAGGAGCGTGGTAGCCCTGGCTAGTTGGAGAACTGTGGCTGGCAGGTGATCAACAAAGATGGTGGAGAGGGGACTGGAGACAGCCCAAGGCAGAGCCTGAGGGACCTTGGGATTGTGACAGAGTTTGAATTTTATCTGCGCAATGGAAGTCATTGAAAGGTTTTAAGAATTAAGATTGGCATGGCGGCTCACGCCTATAATCCCAGCACTTTGGGAAGGCAAAACCGGAGGATGGCTTAAGGCCAGGATTTCCAGATCAGCACGGGCAACATGGCAAGACCTTGTCTCTGTTTTAAAAAATTATAAAGGCTGGGCGCGGTGGCTCACGCCTACAATCCCAGCACTTTGGGAGGCTGAGGTAAGACTGCCTGAGCCCACTGGTTCGAGACCAGCCTGGGCAACTTGGTGAGATCTCATCTCTGCAACTCCAGCATGGGTGCAGAGTGAGACTCCAAATAAAAAAAAAAAATTATAGCCCGGCTCAGTGGCTCAACCTGTAATCCCATGCTTTGGGAGGCTGAGGTGAGTGGATTGCCTGAGCCCGCGGGTTCGAGACCCGCCTGGGCAGGTGAGACCTCATCACTACAATAAATCAAAAAATTAGCCGGGCATGGCAGCGCGTGCCTGTAGTTCCAGCTACTTGGAAGGCTGAGGCGGAAGGATCGCCGGAGCCCAGCAGGTCGAGGCTGCGGTGGCCGGGAGCGGCCGCTGCACTCCAGTCTGGGCGACAGAGTGAGACTCCAACTCAAAAAAAAAAAAAATACATGTTAGATTGAACGATACAAATATATTGAAAGTAAAATGATAAAAATATACCATTCATAGTGTAATTATAAGAAAGATGAAATATTAATGACTAAAGATGATAAAATAAACTTCAATGTAAAAAAGGTTTTAGAGATAAAATAGGACTTTTCATATTATAATAGGGCCAATCCACCACGAAGTTATGACAATTTTATGTGTATATTCACCTCAACCTAGAGTTCCAACATACATGAGGAAAAACTGTCAAAATTAAAGGGGGAAATATGCAACTCAAAAATAAAAGTTGGATATTTTAATATATGACAATAAGATAAATATTAGAGAGGGAAATAATAATGGAATTTGAACAACCTTGTCAAACTATACTTACCACAAATCTTTAGAACATTCTACTTAGCATCTGCAAAATGCACATTTTTCTCAAGTACACACTGAACGTTTTCTAGAATGGATAATCCTAGGCAATAAAATAAATCTTGATAAATTTAAAATGATTGCAATGATATAGAAATTTATAAGACATAAATTTAGGAAGTTAAAAATATGTAGAAGTTAAATAATGTACTCCTAAATAAGTCAATGAATCAAAAGAGAAATCATAAGAAAAATTAGAGAATATTTGATATAAAGTATATTAAAACAAAGTATATCAAACTTGCAGAATGTGACTAAAGAAATTTTCAGAGGAAAATTTTTTCTATAAGCACCTTTATTAAAAATCAATCACCTAACTTGCATATTAAGAAAATAGAAAAAGACCAAACTGAATCAAAATCTAATAAAATAATTAAATTAATAAAATTCAAATGATAATAAATGAAATATACAATAGAAATCGAATTGGGAGAATCAGCAAAACAAAAAATGGTTCTTTAAAAGGTCAAAATTTTTGAAAAACATTTAACTAAACTAATAGGGAAAAAAAGAAAATTTAAATTACTAAAGCTTAGAATGATAGAGGGGATATAAATATAAGCCTCAGAGAAGTAAAAGAATTGTGAGACATTACTATGAATAACTGTATGATTACACATTACATGACTTAGAAAAAATGGAAATTACTAGAAAGATGCAAACAACATGATATTGACTAAAAAAGAAACACAAAGTATTAGTAAGCCTATCAGAGTGAAAAGAATAAATTAGTCATTAAAGATTACTGCAAAGAAAAGCCCAGATCTAAATACCTTCTTTGATGAATTCTACCAAACATTTGATGAATAATTAACAAATATCCTTCACAAATTCTTCCAAATACAGGAGAAGGCATCATGCTAACTCGTTCTATCAGGTGAGTACCGTCTTGACAACAAAACCAGACAAAAACATTAAATGAAATGACATCATAGAACAATATGTCTCATGAATAAAGAGACAAAAATGCTTAGTAAAATACTAGAAAACGGAATCCAGCAACATATCTAATGGATTTTGCACCATGACCAAGTAGGATTGATTTCAGAAACAATTGTGCTCAAACAAATGGGATTTCGGAAATGGGAGATTGCTTTAACATCCAAAAACACAATCAATATAATTAACACAAGAGAATAAAACAGATTATTATCAGAAAAGACAAAGCAAAAAATGGACAAAATCATATTTTTTTTTCATGAAAGAGATACAATCATAAAGAAAAGAAGTAAATTGCTTTAACCTGATCAAAAACACCTACAAAAAAAAAAAAGAGTTCACATAATACTTAACAGTGTATAACTGAATACATTCCACTTAAGATCGAAAACATTAAAGGATGTTTGCTCTTGTCACTTTTTATTCAGTATTATGCTGGACGTGTTAGCCAGGGTAATTAGGTAAGAAAAATAAATAGAAGCCATTCCGGTTGGAAAAATGGAAGCAAAACTATATAGTTGCAAATAACATAAATTTGTGTATTGAAAATCTTAAAAACTTCAACAAGAAACTTTTGGACCTAATACATGAGTCGAGCAACTGTGCAGAATACATGATCAATATGCAAAAATCAATTTATTTAGTGAACGATCTAGCAATGAGAAATCTGATAATGAAATTAAGCAATTTGTTTATGGTAACATAAAGAAAAAACTACTTAGAAATAATTTTTTCAAGAGAAGTAGAAAACATATGCTCTGAAAATTACAAAAGTTGATTGTAAAAAAATTAATGAAGACCTAAATATATTATATTCCATATTTATGGATCAAAGGACTTCACATTAGTAACATAATGACACTCCCCAAATTAATCTACAAATTCCACACAATCCTTTTAAATCCAAGCTGTTTTTTTGTTCCAGAAATTGATAAGTTGAACTTAAAATGTATGTGAAAATTCAAAAGACCCAGCATATAAAAAACACTCCTGAAATAAAAGCAGAGTAGGAGGACTTCCATTTCCTGATTTCAAAATTTAGTAAAAAGTGACAGTGACCAATACAATGTATGACTACTGGCATAAGAGTGAACATACAGAACAATGCAATAGCATTGAGTCTGGCAAAAGATTCTTACATTTACTCACTATTATTAGACAAGGCTATCAAGACAATTCTGTGTAAAAAAGAATAGTCTCTTCAACAAATGTACTGGAACAACTGGATATCCACACACAAAATAATGTTGAACTCTTTCCTTTTTATTATGTATAGCCATAAGCTTAAAACGAATCATAAACCTTAACCGTAAGAGCTAAGACAACAAAACTTTTAAAAGAAAACAGCAATAAATCATGACCTTAAGTCAAACAGTGGTTTTCTAAATAAAACAGTAAAGTCACAGTGACAAAAGAAATCACAAACTGAATTTTATTAAAATATAAACATTTTGTGCTTCAGGCAGCACAAAGTGTGAAAAGATAATGCACAGAAGGGAAATAAATATCTTCAAATAACATCTGATAAGTGTCTAGTATAAAGTATGTTAAGAACTCTTAAAAAGTCCTTAATAAAAACATAAGTGACCCTATTAAAACTTTAAAGCATATATGAATAGATATTTTTCCAAAGAAGCATGTAAGTGGTCAGCAGACAAATTAAGAAATACTTCACATGATTAACCATTAGGGAAATTCAAATAAAAACTACAATGAGATACCCCTTTACACCATACCGAAAATCCTTATAAATGCCACCTGAATATTTTGTTTTTTTCAGAAATTGAAAAGTTGACCTTAAAATAGATGTGGAAATGCAAAGGACCTTATTAAGATGACTACTAAAAAAAAGAAAGACGGTAGCAATTATCAGCAAACATGTAGAGAAACCGGAACCCTCCTACACTGCTGATGAACACATGAAATGTTTTAGCTGCTGTGGAAAATAGTTAGGCAGCTTTTCACAAAGTTAAATGTATCATTACCATATGATCCAGGAGTTGCATTCCTAGGTTTGTGCTCACATTATTTTTAACCATATTAATATAAAAACTTGCACATAAACATTTATGGCAGCATTATTGATAATAGCCCAAGAATAGAACAACAAAATGTCTATGTATGGATGAATAAGTATATAAAATATAGAATACCTTTTCAATGAAATATTATTCTGCAATAAAAAGATTAAAATACTGATCCATGTTATAGGAGAGATGAATCTTTAAAATATGGTGAACGAAAGAAGACAGTCACAAAAGGCTACATATTATATCAGTATATTAATATGAATTATACAGAGTAAGAATCTATTGATTCTCAATGTAGATCAGTGGTTGCTTAGGGTTGCTGGGCTTAGGGAAATGAACAAAGACTGCCTGCTAATGAGTCAGGATTTTTTTTGAGGTGATGAAAATTTAAATTTATATCTAATATTAGACTCTTGCACAGTTCTTTGAAAATACCAACAATAAATCAAATTGTACAATTTAAATCATTAATTTTATAGTACATTAATTATATCTCAATAAAACTGTCAAAAAAGGGAATATGCATCAAAATAAAGCTTTCTAAATATCACCACAGCTACCTCTTGATACGTGGATCTGAGTGTTTTGTTTGCCTTATTAAAGAAGAAAACCATCAAGACAGAATCTGATGTAATAGCATCTCTGAGAAGGCATGACAAGACTAATGATAGTTAATGGAATTCTGTATTGATTTAATAATAGTCTTTTAATGGGTCTATTAAATCATGATCATAATGCTAGATTATGATTGGGTAAGGATCATAATATGTTAACCTAGGATTAGGGGAAAATATAAAAATACAACATCTGGCCAACTCAGAAAGCTACCTCCATAAATAAAAGAAAGAAAGCAATATGAATTAGAGAATCAGCATTCAGGCATACTGTGATGTACATCACAGGCAATGTGATAATGTTTATGCAAAGAGGAATGAAATCTCAAATATAGCCACGCAGATACAATTCACTGACTGCATGCTTTCGAGTTTAACAATAACTTGTCTTCATGTAAGAGAACTTGACAGCATTGTTTGCTGTACATTCTTTCCTAAGTTTACCTGATAAACAGTATGGGCATCTCTGTTAGATAATTTCCTTTATCCAAAGTCAAGCTTGAGGCAAGGTCCCTAAACTATACTCACATGGGGAAAGAGAGAATAGCTTTCTCTTCCTTGATGTTTACATTTTTAAATAGATGACTTTCCAGCACTTAAGGAAAACATAACTGGCTTTTAATGCTGGCAAGAATCTTATTTAGCCTTTTAAAAGAATGTACATATATTAGATAGGCAAAGGGAGAACTTGCAATTGTAAATATTCTTAAGGAATTCCTCTTTTTAGAAAGGAGAGAAGAAAGAAATCTCTTTCCCTGGGAATAGGGACAAAATTTATTTATTTATTTATTTTGAGTTGGATTCTCACTCTGTCGCCCAGACTGGAGTGCAGTGGCCGCTCCAGGCCACGGCAGCCTCGCCCTGCTGGGCTCCCGCGATCCTTCCGCCTCAGCCTTCCAAGTAGCTGGAACTACAGGTGCGCACTACCAGGCCCGGCTAATTTTTTGATTTATTGTAGAGATGAGGTCTCACCAAGTTGCCCAGGCTGGTCTCAAACCCGTGGGCTCAGGCAATCCACTAACCTCAGCCTCCCAAAGCACGGGATTACAGGCTGAGCCACCGAGCCTGGCTAAAAATTTTTAAAGAATAAACAACAGGTTCACAGCAGTAAAGAGGAATTTGAGGCTAGGAGTTGAAAGATTCTTAGGATCTTAGAGTAGGAACTGTTAGAAGAGTTGACAAGTTTATTAAAGAGCTGATGGGCTTTAGTTCATTCCAGAAGATTTTGGAATAAAAATAAAATTAGTTTCAACTCTTATCTTCCTTTTGAGTGCTTCCTGGGATAGAAATATGCTAACAAAAATAGTGGAATAGAAAAATCATGTTAATAAAGTGGATCCTTGATAAGTAAATGGCAGCTCTAAAGCAAACCCTGTCAACAGCTTATTTTTGTAAAGGCTACCATCTAAGAATGCTTGTACATTTTATTTTAATTTTTGTTTTTATTATTTATTATTTATTTTTATTATCCAATCACGGAGTAAATGTTAAATGGGCCTATTGAGGACGAGGTTTGGGCCTCTCATGCCCCTACAGCCCAACCCCCCTTGGTGAGCAGGATACACAATGGGTGGTTTTGTATCCCTTACCCCTCCTCCCTCCCTCCTTCCTTGAGCAGCACCTGGAACCTGTTGTTCCCATTCTTGTGCTTGTGTGTGTCCAATGTTCAGTACCCATTTATGAGTGAGAACATATGGCATTCAGTTTTGTGTTTCTGGATACAGTTCATTATTCACTTAGAATGGTGGTCTCCCACTGCATCCATGTTGCTGCCAAGGACATCGTTCTTTTTCATGGCTGCATAGTATTACATAGTATATATGGACCACATATTCTTTATCCAGTTCACCAACAATAGGTATCTGGGTTGATTCCATGTTTTGCTATTGTGAATACTGCAATAAACATATGAGTGCAGGTGTCTTTCTACTTTGGGTGTATTTTCAGAAGTGAGATTGTGTTGAATGCAAAAGAAACCATCAAGAGAGCAGGGAGACAAGTCACAGAATGGGAAAAAAATATTTACCAACTGCATATCTGACAAAAGTCTACCATCTAGGGTCTACAAGGAATGCAAACGCACCGAAAGGAAAAAAAACAAAGAACCCCATCAAGAGGTGGGCAAAAGACATAAATGGACACGTCTCTAAAGAAGATATAAGGACAGACAACAGACACATGAAAAAGTGCTCAGCCTCACTCATATCAGAGAAATGCAAATCACAACCCCCCTGAGATACCACCTAACCCCAGTAAGAATGGCCATCATTTATAAAACAAAAAACAGATGCAGGTGAGGATGTGGAGAAAAAGGAACAATTCTACACTTCTGGTGGGAATGCAAACTAGTGCAACCCCTTTGGAAGAGAGTGTGGCGATTTCTGAAAGAACTAGAAATTGACCTTCCATATGACCCAGCAATTTTCCTATTGAGAATTTACCCAGAGGAACTCACATCATTCTACAAAAAAAGATACCTGCACACAAATGTTATCTCTATTTTTGTTAATGGAGTTTGAGAAATCTCCAAACTGCTTTCCACAGGAATTAAGCTAATTTATGCCCTCTACAACTTTACCAACAACGTTTGTTTTTTTGACTTTTTAGTAATAGCCATCCTGACTAATGCGAGATAGTATCTCACTGTAGTTTTGATTTGCATTTCTCTGATGATCAGTGATGCTGAGTATTTTTTCATATATTTGCAGCTGCTTGTAGGACTTCCTTTGAGAAAATTGTCTGTTCATGTCCTTTGCCCACTTTTTAATGGGGTTATGTTTTTACATTTTCAATGATTGATAAAAGCACACTAAAAAGAATAATATATATACAATTCAAGTTTTAGTGTCCATAAATAAATTTGTATTGGTGATAGTTACATTCATCCTTTATATTTTGTCTAGAACAACTTCTACACTGCAGTGACAGGACTGAGTAGTTGGGACAAAGACTGTTTCACAATACCTAAAATATTTGCTCTCTGATGTTTTACAGTAAGAGTTTGCCACCATCCAACTAGTTAGTAGGCTCTGTGGAGAATAGGTAGTTTCAGTTATCAAAAGGAATGTAGAGTAACTTTAAAAGTGAGAAAGTAGAAACTAAGAGAGATAGAGAAAAAAATAGTTTCTTTTAAAAGCAAAACAAAAATTATCCCATTTTAGTAAGGTACACCAAGTGCTAAAATGCTAATTGCCTAAATAAGCTAAAGTTTTTAGGACAGAAATGCAAGAAAAAGAAAATTACCTTTTTGTAGATCTTCTTTCAACTAACCCTCTAACCCCATATAAGAAGATGTTTGTTATTTCTTGACTTTACCCTCAGTTTGACCTGGTCACCCTTTTTCTTTTAGTACTATTATTTTTAGTTTTTTTTATTTTTTAATTTTTTAATTTATTTTGTTATAGAGATGTGGGGTACAAGTCAGGATTAACTATACAAGTAGGCTGCATGCAGGTGAAGTTTGGGTCTCCAACTGGTTCTTACTTCCCCTGGTTTGGGACCAGACACTCTTTTGGTTGTTACATGCTCCCCCCTCCCCGGCAGTGTCTAGCGACTGCCAATCACTCTCTTGTGCTAATGTGAATAATGCTCAGGTCCCATGATGAGTGATAACATGTGGTGTTCAGTTCATTGTTTCTGTGATAGATCACTAAGCGTGACAGTCTCCAACTCCATTTGATATGCTGTGAAGTCTATGATTTTGTTCTTCTTTATGACTGCATAATACTCTACAAGGTATATATACCATATTTCTTTATCCAATCTACTTTCAATGGGCAGTGAGGTTGGGTCCCTGGTTTTACCATTGTGAACAGTATGGCTATAAACATGCATGTGCAAGTGTCTTTTTTGTAGAACAATCTATATTCCTCTGGGTATATTCCCAGAAGAGGGATTGCTGGGTTGAATGGAAAGTCAATTTTTAGTTCTTTTAGAAATAACCACACTGCTTTCCATAGAGATTGAACTAGCTTGTACTTCCTATGGGCAAAAATTCTTATTGCCTAAATAAACTGAAGTAGGACAGAAATGTAAGAAAAAAAAATTAACATTTTGTAAATCATCTTTCAATGAATTCTCTAACCCTATAAATGAAGATACTCGTTATTTCTGGACTTTAACCTCAGTTTCGTGTGGTCACTCTTTTAGATAGAATGTGATGTTTTGGTTGAAATTCTACCTCAAAGTGAAAATGTGAAGTCATGAGGGGGTGAATCATGTCTTTATTTTATTAAAAACACCTAAATAAACTTTGAAGTTGTGTAAATGTAAGACAAGATATTTTTCAGTATGTGAAGTGTTCAGTATCCAGGGCTTTCAAAGAGACATCACATGGTGGATTGAAAAGGATAAATTGTATCATTTTCAGGGATAAACTAAAAATATCTCTTCAAGTTCAGTGAATGGGTAAATCTCACAAAATCTCAGATACTGGAAAAGTGTTGCATTAAGTAATACTAAAAAAAGTGGAAGATGGAAAAACACTTCAGTCTAGATAGTGATGAATTATTAGTTAAAGAACCATCTACTTAACTTTTCAAATCTTTATACCCTATGTATCAGAGGCAGAAAATAAA
This sequence comes from Tarsius wallacei, assembly GCA_963574415.1. Classification (NCBI taxonomy): domain Eukaryota; kingdom Metazoa; phylum Chordata; class Mammalia; order Primates; family Tarsiidae; genus Tarsius; species Tarsius wallacei. Next base: position 7,229 of record CAUYQG010294664.1, on the reverse strand, counting down.
TATATATTTTTGAACAACAAAAAAACAACATTCCATGAAAATGTATGAGTAACAATAAATTATAATACAAAGTGTTGATATAGACATCAAGGGTAAAGCACACTCTTTTTCAGAGCATTGTCCTAAATAATCCTGGGAAATACTATTGTGCAAAATGCCACATTTCCTGCAACTACAAACGAACAAAAAAATATTAAAAACCTTTGTTAGGATGACTCTCATTTTCAGTTTTTTTTAAGAGTCTTTTTATATAGAACTCATTAATATTTGAAAAAGTATTTTAAAGATCAGTAATTTAAAATTTGTGTAGTTCAAAACCAAATATTTTAGTCCAATAAACTTAATTATAATATAATAATTGTTTTTAAAAGACTCTAACTTTGGGCAGTGATTCCAAGCTTGACATGCACACTTCCATGATGGAGTTAAGTGAGAAAGGCTACGAATACAAAAAAGTAATTGTCTCAGTGTTTAACATTCTAAAATTCTGTAAAAGCTGTTACTCGACTCTCATATAGAAAGAAAATATACCATCTTGAATTTTAAAAAAGTGTAATAGTTTGTTATATGTTTTGCTGAAATTGACCTCCTAATCTGATTAGGTTTGAACAAATATTAAGATATTTTTATGGGCTGCCAAAGAATAGTGGTGGGCCAAAGTTAATATTTCCACGCAGCTTGGCTACCTGAATATAAAGAAACAAATCTAAGACAAAAACATGTTTCATAACTATTAAATAAGCCTCAGAAAGTAGCCATGGAGTTCACACAACCAGTGTTATAAGTTCCATAACATTCAAGGCTATGTGTGTGTGAGTGTGTGTTTGTGTTTAAGGCTTTATTTTTGTTAGAGCAGTTTTAGGTTCACAGCAAAATTGAGAGGAAGGTAGAGAGATACTCCATATACCTGCAAATGCCTAACCCCCAGTTTTATCAACAACCCTACCAGCCTGGCACACTTGTTATAACTTTTTATAACTGATGAACTAACTTACACTTGACATTCTTTACTCTATGGGTTTGCATAAATGTATAATGATATGTATCCAACATTATATTATCATATTTTCACTGCCCTAAACTACCCTGCACTCTATCTATTCTGCCCTCTTTCCCCCCAACCTCTGGCTTTAAATTTTTGCCTTTTCCAAAATGTCACATAGTTACAATCATACACTATGTGGTCTTTTCACATTGACATCTTTCACTAAGTAATATCCATTTAAGTCTCTTCAATATTTTTTTATGGCTCAATAGGTTATTTCTTTTTAACACTGAGTAATATCTCATTGTCTGAATGTGCTACAGTTGATTTATCCATTCACCTACAAAAAAAACTTGGCTGTTACTACATTTTTACAATAATGAGTAAAGCTGCTATAAACATCCGCGTATAGGGTTTTGTGTGGACATATGTTTTCAACTCCTTTGGGTAAACACCAAGAAATGTGACTGCTGAATTGTATGGTACAAGTATAATGAGTTTTGTAAGAGGCTATTAAATTGTCTTTCTTTTTTTTAACTTTTAATTTTAAATATGTGGGGTGCAATTCAGGGTTAGGTATACAAATGTTCATTATGCAGGTACCCTTGTTGATGAGGTGTGTCCTCCATCCTCTGGCAGTTTCCCACTACTACTAATCCCTTTCTTATAGTGTTATGGATAGTTGTTCAAGTTCTGCTTATGAAGGAGAACATTTGTTACTTGGTTCTTTGTTTCTGTGATAGATCACTCAGTATTAGTAGCCTCTAATTGCAGCATTGTTCACAATACAAAAACATGGAAACAACCATGCTGCCCATGGAAAGAGGACTGGATAAACAAAATTGTGGTACATATACATGATGGAATACAAAATTATGAACTTCACAGCAACTTGGATGGACTTAGATGCTATAAAATTGTCTTTCGAGGTGTCAGTATCATTGTCATTCCCACCAGCAATGAGTGACAGTTCCTGTTGCTTCACATCTTCCCCTGCATTTGGTATTCTTAGTGGTTTGGATTTTGGTCATTCTAAGGGTGTAGTGATATCTTGTTACTGTCTTACTTTCCATTGCCCTGACATATAATGTGGGACATCCTTTCATAAGCCTATTTGCCATCTGTGTATCTTCTCTGGTGATGTGTCAATTATGGTCTTTAGCCTACATTTTTATTGAGCTTTATTGAGGCATAATTGACAAATAAAAATTGTATATATTTAAGGTGCAAAATGTGATATTTTGATGAATGTGTATATTGTAAAACTATTACTACACTCAAGCTAATTAGCATATCCATCTGCTCACAGTTGCCTCTTTTTATTGTTGTTTGCGTGTGTTTGTATGTGTTTGCAAATTTCAAGTATACTAATACAATACAGTATTATTAACTGTAGTCTCCATGCTATACATTAGATCTCTAGAATATCTCCCCATTTTTCCCACCCCTTAATCCCTAACAACCAGCATTCTACTCTCTGTTTCTGTGAGGTTGACTCACACATGGGTGAGTTCATGTGGTATTTGTCTTTCTTATTTCACTTAATATAATGTCCTTCAGATTTATTCCTGTTATCGAAAATGGCAAAATTTTCTTTCTTACACCTTGGTTCCACTAATATTAGTATGGTACATTCATTAAATTAAGGGACCTATAGAGATATATTATCTTTAACCAAAATCCATACTTTCTAGATATTTCATTAGCATCTCCCTATCAACATGTTGGTTTTTTTCTATTTCAGGAGTCTAACCAGTATAACGCACTATATTGAGTCATTGTGTCTCCTTGAATTTATCCTGGCTGTGACAATTTCTAAAGAGCTTTTTGTTTTTGATGACTTGAATTTTTGAGACGTATTCTCAAGATATTCTACTTTTCTGCAGAATGTTATTCTCTTACATTTTTGAGAAGTATTCTCAAAAGTATTCTATTTTTCTGCAGAATGTTACTCTCTTCGGATTTGCCTGATGTTTCCTCATGACTAGACTTGGGTTATGTGTTTTAGGAAGGCAGCTGACAGAGGAGAAGCAACATTCTCAATATATCATATTAAGGGTACATACTATCATTGTAACTAACTTACCACTGATGACTTTAGCCATGATCTCATGGCAAGAGAAGTATTATATTCGCCAGGTGTCTCCATTGCAAACTTTATTTTTTTCTCCTTTCTATTCTATAGTCTTTGAAAGAAAGGCCCTAAGAGTAGCATACAATAAAGGGATAAAAAAAATTATGTCCCAGTTCTTTTAGTTATTTATTTTTTTGCATTTATTTTGAGTTGGAGTCCTGCTCTGTCACTCAGGCTAGAGCACAGTGGCATACTTGCAGCTTACTGCAGCTTCGATCTCCTAGACTCAGGTGATCCTTCTGTGTTTTCCTCCCAAGGAGCTGTGACTACACTCGTGCGATATCACGTTTGGCTAATTTTCTTCTATTTTTTGTAGAGACAAGTTCTCACTATGTTGCCTGGCTGCTCTCGAACTCATGGGCTCAAATTATCCTCCCTCTTTGTCTTCCCAAAGTGCTGTGATTATAGGCATAAGCCACCATGCCCAGCCATAAGTCCTAATTCTTTAAGGAAAGATACAGCTACATAATGTATTTGAATAGTATGTGAAAGGTATCTTTATTTATTTATTTATTTATTTATTTATTTATTTATTTTTGAGCTGGAGTCTCACTCTTTGTTAACCAGGCTGGAGTGCAGTGGCACACTCATGGCCACCACAGCCTCTACCTGCTGGACTTAGGAGACCCTTCTGCCTCAGTCTTTCAAGTAGCTGGAAATACAGAACCATGCCACCACGCCTGACTAGTTTTTGTGATTTATTGTAGAGATGAGGTCTCACCTAGTTGCCCATACTGGTCTCGAAACCTCAGACTCAGGCAATCCTCTCATCTTAGCCTCCCAAAATGCCAGTATTACAGGCTGAGCTACCGCACCCAGCTGAAAGGTATTTCTTAATCATGAAATATATCTTCTCATCTAGAACATAAGCTCCCTTAAATCTTTCCAAAAGTCTTCCTAGTCCTAAGAATAGCATAGTTCATAGAAGAAGAAGGCTGCCCAATTTATATTAATAGCATGAGCAGTGAAAAGCTACTATCATTTGTGGAGGGTAAAAACAGGCCTTTCTTAAGTTATAAAAGGAGAAGAATACTATATAATTTCTCCTGTATCACGTCTAAATCACTGAAAGTCTATGGTGTCAAGTTAACTCTCTTTTGAGCTTTTTGATGCACTGACATCACCAGAAGGAGCCTTTGGAAGAGTGAACAACTATCACAATGGTTGGTTTGTTCATTATTATTATTTTTTATTTAGCAACTGTCTAGAGCCTATTTAAGAATGTGGTATATGATGTCTTACTAAACAGTGAGACTAATTCATAAGAGGTAATTAAGTAACATGAACAATGGAGAAATGTAAGGCACATACAAAAGCAGTTTTTATGTGTGTATAAACATATATTTCTTTTTACACAATAGTGAAAAGGCTACAGAGATGTGATAGGCAAGAAAGTTTGATATGTAGAAGTCTTTTCTAATATACACGCGCTCTAAAATTAGTATATTCAGGGTTTTGCAGTTGACTATTGGAATATAATTACTCTTACGATAGTTTTGCTTCAATAAAATATACTTTTCATCTATAATCATAAGAATCAATACTTGTGAATCTGCCATATTCCATAAATTTATCATTATACATATATACACTGTACACACACACACACAAACACACACACACACACACACACACACACACACACTTCAGATTTAAATTCTGTCACAGTTTTCAAAATGCTGTGCTGGTCCTAAATTGTTAACCTGAAAGACTTGAAATTGAGGAGCTAGAAAGCAAAGTGAGAAAAAATCAGGATGTGCAAAGACGTAAAGAATGCTTTTTGCAAGAACATTTTTTTATAACTGGTAAGTTAGCTTGTGGATAGAGCAATTAATAGAGCAAAAATAAAAACACCTCCCATAAATTTATCTTTCTTACCTTGTTCAGTCATAAAGCTTTCCTTGTTTAATTGTATAATGTTTAATATTTACGAGTACCACAGTTTTTGTTCTTATTGAAATCTCTAGGCAATTTTAAGTCATAGCAAAATTAAATTAAACTGTAGTACTATATAACAATTACACAGATTACTCTTATTGTTAAATGACTGTTTACCCTCGAAATCATTTGTTTTAATAGTGAGGGGGGAAATTTAAAAAAATAAAATATTGAAAGAAAATAACAGTGGAATCTTATTTAATCTTTTATTAAATACTGGTCTTTGTGAAACAGACTCATTTCCCTTATCCATGAGCGGATCTCTCTTGCATTAAAGAGTCTCATTGATTGCAAAGCAACTGAACTGCAAGATAAGGAGTGGAAATGAAAAACTGAATCCGTCTGAGGTTTCTGCTTTTCTCTGATATTTACTTTCTACCTTTGTTCTCCTCTTTGTCAGGACAACCACAAAGGAACACATGATGTCACAAGGATATTCTTTTGTTTCACCTCTCAAATGCCTCATTTCCACAGGGAATAATTTTTGCTGGGAGTAACTGAAGAGAGATCTCAAGAAGCTCTGTGAATCTTAAGTTTCAAACAACATTGTCTATTTTACAGTCATCTACACAGTGGTAAATGACTAGATCAACCTGAAGAAATGAAGAAAGCATCCGTGGCATGCCCACTTGAATCAGTTCACTCAGAAATAATGCCTTCCTCTTCAGAGTTTTCAGATTTCTTCACCGATATGCATGTGGTAAGAAAATATTTTGCAATTTTCAGAGATGTGCATGTGTGGTGCATGCAATCCTTTTATTTCTACTGTTTTTACTTCCTTCCTTTCTTCCTCAGATTTTTCAAAATCAGACCTTACTTATCCCTGCTTCAGTGGAAAAGATACTCAGCAAAAATAGAAAAATAAAAAAAGTAAATAATTGGTCATTAAACAAAGAAGCTTAGAGGAATATTTAAAAAGTCACTGACACAGCAAACTTTGAGAGGAAAACTATACAGAAAAATTTCTAGAATGAGTTTCTCTGCCCAAATCTGAGATCAGCGAACTGTAGTCTACACATCAAATCTGGCCTAACACCTGCTTTTGTATAGTTCATGTGCTGAGAATGCTTTCATCTTTGTTTGTACATTTTTGTATAATTGGAAAAAAGGTAATCATAATTATGTGAAACTTAATTTAAAATGAAATAACTAATAATAATCAATAATTTATTTTTGTCTATACAAAGTGAAACTTTCCCATGCTCTTTCATTTATGGATTATCTGCGGTTGTTTCCGCACTTCAGGAACAGGGTTTAGAAGTTGTGACAAATATTATATGACCTGCAAAACCTGAAATGATCACTACCTGGCCTGCAAAAGAAAAATATTTCCAACCCCTGGTATAAACTCTTTCATCTACTCTCTTTTATAACTTCCTAATCCACGATCATGTATCATGATAACACATTTGATAGGCTCAGAGTTCCTCTCTACCTGTGTCCTCATGTTAGGTATCATAAAATACTTAGCTTTTATTGTTAATGAGTCATTATATACACAGAAATGCCAAACGGCAACTAGTTATGAAGTGATGAGAGTTTTGAAGTAAAAGTACATAAAACAAGTCAGAGAATTCTGGGAAATAATAAAAATTATACAATTTTATAGTGCTTATTATACTCCAAATGGAGCTCTAAATACTTTCCTCAACTGTTACTTTTTTGAAGATTTACAGAAATTTCTGAGGTATTTGCTAATATTGTTACATTTTATAGATAAATAATCCAAGGCAGCAAAAAACATATAACATGTCACGTCACACATCCATCCAATAGATGGCAAAGTTCAAGGTCAAAACTAGGAGGTGTAGTTTTGACAGTTTTGCCATTCTGCCTGATTGAGAAGAAAACCATTTATACTATTTGCGTGGTCTTAAAGAATTTAGCTATGCTTTATGAATACTGTCATTTTGGTTTGTATGTGAAAATGCTGTAATTAAGCAACCCTCTTAGGGTTAAAAAAAGTAAGAAATTCCTAAGAAATTAATTAACTAATGCACATAACTTGCTTTTTGAGGACCTGTCAGGTTGTAGATACTCAATATAACGATCATTTCCTTCATATGTATCATCAGCATCAAGGTCATCACATGTCAAAGAAAAATATACATAGAAATCAAAACCACTCTGAGATACCACCTAACTCCAGTCAGAATGGCAATTATCAATAAC
>CAUYQG010294659.1:0-10604 GCA_963574415.1 Tarsius wallacei | reverse complement strand
ATGAGAAAGAAAAGAGATTTAGCCAGGCTCGGTGACTCAGCCTGTAATCCCGCGCTTTGGGAGGCTGAGGTGAGTGGATTGCCTGAGCCCGCGGGTTCAAGACCCGCCTGGGCAACTTGGCGAGACCTCATCTCTACAATAAATCAAAAAATCAGCCGGGCGTGGCAGCACACGCCTGTAGTTCCAGCTACTGGGAAGGCTGAGGCGGAAGGATCGCCAGAGCCCAACAGGTCGAGGCTGTGGTGGCCGAGAGCGACCACTGCACTCCAGTCTGGGTGACAGAGTGAGACTACAACTCAAAAAAAATAAAAATAAAAATAAGAAATAAATAAAATAAAATGAATTATTTAGGCTAAGTTTTCTACCTCTGAGAGTCTCTGATTATAGTAAATATAAAATGATAACATTGTGCATTGCCACCTGCCTTATACCAGGCTGTCTTCTAAGTAATGTACATGTATTGTCTCATTTGATTTTCACAATAACCCTATCAGTGGACTCCATTATAATTCTCATTATATTGAGGAAATAGAGGCTCAAAGATATCAAGGAGCCTGCCTAAGTGGTCAGTCTGGTAGGCAGGGTCTCTAGCTGCAGGAAGGCAAAGAGATGCTGCCTCCTGGGGGCTGTTCCTTTCTACAGAGAAGCGTTTTCCTGGTGACTGAGACTGGGGCTGGCCCCAGTTGCCTGGAGATACCAGTGTTGCAGTTTCACTGCGCAGTTTGTGTGGCAGCTACAGCCTGAAACTTGAGCTTGCCCCCACCCGCCCACCCACGCCCCCACCTCAGCACTGTGTCTTTCCCCAAAGCTTTGTCACTGTCAACAAACAACACTCAGGGAAAAGCTCTGTGCTTGAATCACAGTGACCACTTCCTGTTCCGGTCAGGGTCCCCTGCTCTCTTGAACCCTCACTCTGCCCTGCCCTGTTTAGTAATGAGTGCCACGATGTTTATGACCCTTGGACTACCAGGGATGCTTAGTCATTCCTTCCTATACCCTCATCCTGCTAGGGATGAGAGGCACCAAGTCTCAACTTCAGCACCCTTCCACAAGCCTGCCACTGAGAGCCTGGAGGGAGACCCTGGTTGTCCTATGGCTGCATAAGGAGGCAAAAGGACAATCTCCATCCCGCTAGACTGATGACGTAAGGCTGACAGGGACAGGTGGGCGGGTGTTCAAGCCTCAGCCATGAAGCAAAGGAGGTAGTCACTGCCCCTGTGGGCTCCTCAGAGACACATACTCACTGGATGCTGTTGTCTCCAAGCACATAGGTCAGGACACCGAGTGGAAACACAAGTGCCAAAGGGGTTGTGCATCTTATGGGGAAACCCCAATTCTCTTTCGTTTGCTCAGAAAGGGCTTCCTGGAGGCTGACAACGGCAACGAATGTGAGAACACAACAGTGACTGGGCACTTCCTCCCTAGGGTAGCCCACTCAGAGGTCACACAACACAAATGGCTAGAAAGATCTTCCTTATCTTAGCCAACATATGTGGTCCAGTGACATCCATCTATTATAGGATTATCCGACAGGTAGACCAAATGGGGCTTTTGGCATCAGCAAAGTAAAGGCACCTGAAAGCATGAAAAAAAGACTTGGTAATTGATACTATTGCCAGATGTGGTGGTACATGTCTGTAGTCCCAGCTACTCAAGAAGCAGAGGTGGGAGGATAGCTTGAGCCCTGGAGTTTGAGGCTACATTGAGCTATGATCACATCATTGCACTCCAGTCTAGGCAACAGAGTGAGACCTAGTCTCTAATAACAATAATAATAATATTGATAATTATTATTGATACTATTCCATCCCTACCCTTCCTCCCATAGAAAAGCACCAAAGTGGCCGCTATAGGAAAAAATAGAAAATTACTGGACTTCCTCATACTTGTTTTTATTTTTTCTTTTTAAAAACAAATTTGTATTAATGTATAATAGATGTACATAGTTTGGGGGCACATGTGATAATTTGTAAATACCAAATCTGCATACCTAGCATATCTATCACCTTAAATATTTGCCTTTTCTTTATTCTAGAAACATTTAAATTATTCTCTTTTAGCTATTTTGAAATGTACAATAGATTATTGTAAACTATAGTCATCGTACTTAACTGTTCCAATACAGTTATTTGTTTACTGGCTAAAAACTCCCTCATAGAAGGTGTTAGTACATCTTATATAAACTGCTTCTGCTGACCAGTGAAACAGCTCACTGATGTAGTTGTTTTTTTTCATACTCTATAAATTGCTCTCCAGAGACCATAGCTAATAAAATAGAATTACATTTTAAACTTTAAAAAATTAAAATTAAAAACTCCTTCATAGACAATGCTTTGTGAGCTGGTGCATTGTCGTGATGCCAGAGCTCCTTCAGGACCAATTTGCACACACCTTTTTCATGTCAAAATTTTCAGTTAAGATTTTTCTGTTTCTCTATCAATGTTTATTTGGTCTGCTATGCTTCTCACGATAGTGACGCATAATTTGATGAATTTTTGTAATGTTTTCATCAGTTCTGCTTGTTACTGGCTGTCCTGACCTATCTTCATCAGCGAAACTTTCTGTCCCCTCAGAAAAAAACATTTAATCCATTTGTACACTGCTGTTTTCTTCATGGCATTATTCTCATAAACTTGGAGTAACATGTCCCTCATTTCACTTCCACTCTCGCCAAGTTTAACAAGAAATTTAATGTTTGTTCGTTGCTCTAATTCAAACTCCAACATTCTTGCAACGACTGCTCTGATGGCCATTTCAGAAAGAAAGTTCCAACTGCTTGACAGGCGGACTAGGCATGGACATCAATGCATAACTTCCCAAGGTGAGTACTTCGAAGGTGACCGTAGTGATATTCAGCAGTGAGGTATATAGCACTTTTTCTAGGATGAGTTTGCAGACTTAATTGCCAGACCTCGTATAGGCACATGTTCTACAAACAATACATGAAATGCCTTCCAGTCGTTTCATGACTTTGTACAAGGGTATACAGGAAACTGGTCATGGTGCTCAACTCTGATGAGAAGGACCAGGGGACTAGGATCCATGGATGGAAGCAAAACTATGCATCACTTAATGTCACTTCAACCATGTGTTTTATTAATTATATAAACTAAAATAAAAACACTGGGTGCAAAAGTGTCTAAAGTGGCCAGGTGTGGTGGCTTATGCCTGTAATCCCAGCACTTTGGGAGGCAGAGGCAGGAGGATCACATGAGCCCAGGAGTTCGAGACCAGTCTGAGCAACATAGTAAGACCCTGTCTAAAAATAAATAAATAAAGTTCCAAAGTGCTTTCAGCAACCACAGTAGGTGATTTAAGTGATGTAATAGCATACCAGATGCTGCAAGTGTGTGACGCTCCTTAGGAGAGCCTCTTGACATTTTTCTCAAATGTATTTGAGTTCTTTTTCTTTTCCTGTTTTTTTTTTTTTTAGAGCCTCACTCTGTCACCCAGGTTGGAGTGCAGTGGCATACTCATGGCCACCCCAGCGTCGAAATGTTGGGCTCCAGTGATGCTTCTGCCTCAGTCTTCCAAGTAGCCGGAACTACAGGCTCGCACTACCACACCTGGGTCATTTTTTATTTATTGTAGATACGAGGTCTCACCAAGTTGCCTGGGCTGGTCTCAAACCCGCCGGCTCAGGCAACCCACTCACCTCAGCCTCCCAAAGTGCTGGGATTACAGGCTTTCAATTTACAAACCATTTTCATAACACTGAAATGTTTATTTCCTAGAGCTCATCAAACTCTTTAGGTTAAAAGTAGACATGTGATAAGCACAGGCAAAAGCACTTTCCCCTGAGCAAAGAATTAATCAAGGTTTCATTCTGACACCCAGGCTGGAGTGCAGTGCCATAAACATGGGTCACCACAGCCTCAAACTACTGAGCGCAAACCATCGTACCACCTCAGCCTCTGGAGTAACTGGGACTACAGGCATGTGTCACCAAGTCTGGCTAATTTTTTTTTTTTAGAAGGATAAACTTTATTAAAATCTTGTGTTATATTAGAATACATCCAAATTCAAACAGAATAGTGGTCGAATGTTTAACAAGACAGGCAAAGCATTTAAATCAAAACAAAAATTCTGAAGTTACTACTGACAAAACTATTCTCCTAGGTAGCATCAGATAATGTCCTTGTCATAAGCCTCTATTTTTCTATTTTCATTTAAACACTATACCTGAAAGATACCAAAATAGTTTTTTTTGAAACATGAGTAATGCATTAGCAAACTGTTTAGCAAGATAAATCTTCTCAGCTCATTAGAAACACAAGACAATAAAAGGTAGAGGAAAGATCCCAGATCTGTATATACAGCGACAAATACCACTATAAAGACACTGCACATTTTGTTTTCCATCTACATCAAAGTTTTCAAAAATGACTTCTTGTGCTTACATGTTTTCAATCTCCCTGAGTATTCTGTTGGTCTGGGTAAGGTGCCACTTGTTCAAGAGCAGCTTCTGACAGCCACATCGATGGGTCCACAGCTAACTCTATATCACCTTCAGACCTACTTTTCTCAGATGGACCCTTATCCAATTTGGGTATGCCATTCCAGACATTCTCAGGGTCCACCATCTCCTCCATACCATTTGAAAGGTCTAGAACCCTTGTTCCTTCTTCAGCTATTTCCAAAATCGCACATTTAGACCATGCCTGTCTTTGACTTGACCACACAACACATTTAGATCTAACAGTAAATCCTTTCAGAGCATACGTGTCCTGTAGTGGAGCTGGGACACAATCTGGTAAAGTATGACTGTGTTTCCTTCTGTCTTTGGTTTCTTCTTCAGAGAATGAAGGCATGAGTGATGAAATGGCGTCTGTGTTGTTATGGTCTGTAAATTCTTCTTTATTCACATCCATTTCAATTCTGTGCAAGTAGATGCAATGGCATCATGTGCCAGTCATCAAAAGATTCCACACAACTTGACTTTTCCTTTGTAGAGACAAGGTCTCACTATGTTGCCCAGTTGGTCTCAAACTTCTAGCTTCAAGCAATCCTCCAGCCTCAGCCTCCCAAAGTGCCAGGATTACAGGTGTGAGCCACTGCATCCGACCTTCTGCTTCATTTTGAATACATTAATTGACAGTCCCAAAAGTGACCAAGAGTTATTGGCAAAAGATGATATTGTACCCATATTTGTTTTCTTTTTAAGAAAGTGAGTCAAATACCTCTTAGTTAAAATCAGCTATTTCAGACAAGCCATATACCTTGAGACTAGGCAGTTAAGCAGAGAGTAAACTGTTGGCCCCAGCTAAATTCTCAAAGTCTGCAGAGTAGATTTTACTGAGGCCAAGAGGCTTGCAATCTGTGAAGAGTTCCATTCCAAGGACCAGTGCTGGGCCACAGAACCTTTCCTCAACTCCCTCACTGACTCCATGGCCACACCTACCTTCTGTCTGTCATCTGTGTTAACATGGGACAGCTCGACCTTGGAGCATTGCTCAAACTCTGTGGACCTCAATTTCCTCAACAGTCAATTCTCACACTTTGTTCTGTGTCCTGACTGTGATGCTATTTACATGAGTCCATACATGTGCTAACATGCATAGAACTGTATACCAGAAGAAAAAAAGTCAATTTTATTATATGATAATTTTAAAATTTAAAAAAAACCCTATGTTTAAGGGTTGTGTGAGATTTAAGTGAGCTCCTTACGTGGCATCCTTGTTTACCTGTTTATTCTCTCTGACACCCAGTACAAATCCTAGATCACATTAGACACAACAAGTTGAATATTTCTTGAATGAATATCGAAAAGAGCAAAGTGCTGACCCACGCAGGCACGCAATAGTTTTTGCTTCCATCCCCTTTGCTTTAATAACTTCAGATAACAGGACATAGTACAGGTCTTCAGAAAATTTCACTGCTTACTAAGTTCTCTGACCACATGGGTAATTTTTGACTTAAGAAGAAAAAGAAAGGTATCTGCTGGCAGCCTGCTTTGATAAATAATAAATGGGAGTGTATTGCACTTTAATTTGATCCTTATGATGACATAGCAAACCAGGCCTTGTACCTCTTTCTGCTTTTTAGTTTAGGAAACTGAGACCCGGGGAGTTTAAGCAAAATCATCATCCAGTTGTTAAATGCTGGAGCCAGGACTCTAACCCAAAGTGCAGAAGATACATACATGTAACATATGTTCACAATATTTGTATATAATGTGCATGCATTATTCGAGGGGACCAAAAAAAACCTAAAATTATCTTTTGGAGGGCAGGCCTCTTGTAGTACAGGCTTCCCCCACTAGGTAAGTATTCTGGGAACCCATCAGCATCAGTGTACGAGCTAGTGAGCTAGCATTGTTGTGAGATGCTGTGTCCAGCTTCAGATAATATTTTTTGGTTATTCTTTTTTTTTTTTTTTTTTTTTTGGAATTGGAGTCAGTCTTTCGCCCAGGCTGGAGTGCAGTGGCACACATGCTCACGGCCATCCCAGCGTCAACGTTCTGGGATCCAGTGATCCTTCCACCTCAGCCTTCCGAGTAGCCAGAACTACAGACGTGTGCTAACATGCCTGGCTATTTTATTCTTGCCAAGTTGTCCGGGCAGGTCTCGAACCCGCGGGCTTGGGCAATCCACTCGCCTCGGCCTCCCAAAGTGCTGGGATTACAGACTGAGCCACTGAGCCCGGCCTGGAGATTCTTTCAGTGTGTTTGCCCATTTCATGATGGGTGATTTACATGAACAACCTGCCCACACCATGCTGAGTGTTCAGCAGTTTTTCACCAAAAACAGCATGTCACCTCTGTCCCACCCTCCCTATTCACCCAATCTAGCCCCAAGCAACTTTTTTATTTCCCCAGGTGAAAAAAGTTCTTAAAGGGAAACATTTCACTGATGTGAAAGAGGTGAAACAAAAGACAGCAGAAGCACTAAAAGGCATCAAAATTGATGAGTTCAAAAACTGTTTTGAGCAGTGGAAAAAGCCTCTTGATAGGTGTATTGCATCAAGCGGAGAGTACTCTGAAGGTGACTGAAGTTGAAACATGTAAGAATAAATGCAAAATTTTTAATAAATAAATTCTGGGGTTTTTCTGGATCTCCCTCATATATGTGCACATGATATATTGGTTGTTGTTTTTTTCTTTGAGTTGGAGTCTCACTCTGTCACCCAGACTAGAGTGCAGTGGCACGCTCCCAACCACCGCAGCCTTGACCTGCTGGGTTCCGGGGATCCTTCCAAGTAGCCGGAACTACAGGCATGCGCTATCACGCCCGGCTAATTTTTGATTTATTGTAGAGATGAGGTCTCACCAAGTTGCCCAGATGGGTCTCGAACCCGCGGAGACAGGCAATCCACTCGCCTCGACTTCCCAAAGTGCTGGGATTACAGGCTGAGCCACCGAGCCTGGCCAATATATTGTTTATATATACACACATATATATCCTGAAAAATGTGCACAAGCAAACAAAGGGTACCTGCAGACGCAACATAAGCCATTTCCTCCGGGTTTCCCTGCAGAGTGGGACAGGGGGATTACCTGCTGATTCTTATGGCTATGGACTAATTCATACCACATTGACTGAGCGTATTCTCCATGCCAAGCTCCATGCTAAGTAGTGTGGGTACCAAGTCCAGTCAGACACGGCCCCCTCCTCGGGAAACTTAAGTAATGAAAACTGAATGTTTATACCAATGCCCTGAATGTTTATACATATGCTGGGGGAGTCAACTAGCTGCTGGTATTTACAGAAGACACGGTTTACTTCAAATAACCACTGGGAGCCAGGGTGAAGGAGTCTGGGTAGGAGACCAGCTAGGTTAGCCAGATCCACCTGCACAGCCCCGATCTGGACCTATGTTAATCCACCAGTTCCCCTAGTTCCTGCAGGACCAATTTGTTCTAAGTAATCAACAAGAGTGGAAATAACACAACCGGAAATTAATGTGTTAGTTTATAAGGCAGTTCCTTGAGTTCAGGAGCATCAAGATTACTGCAGCAGCAACATAGTTGTTTCTCTTGATGGATAAGGCAAGACAAGGTCACTATGTAAGCAGAAAAATGTTGCTCAGAACATAGAAAGGTCACAAAGGAACCCGGGACATTTTTTAGAGGGAGACAAAAGATGTAGTGAAAAGAAGGTGGTTTTAGAGCTACATGAAATTGGCTTAAAATTGTGGCTCCTGCGCTTATTGACTATGTGACCCCCAAGCACCGTGGCTCACGCTTATAATTCCAACACTTTGGGAGGCAGAGCTAAGAGGAGTGCCTGAGTCCAGGGGTTTTAAACCAGCCTGGGCAATTTGGCAAGACCTCACCTCTACAATAAATCAAGAAAAAATAGCTGGTTGTGATGGCGCATGCCTGTAGTTCCAGCTACTTGGAAGGCTGAGGAGGAAGGATTGCCTAAGCCCAGCAGGTCGAGGCTGCGATGGCTGTGATCATGCCACTGCACTCTAGCCTGCGTGACAGAGTGAGACTCCAACCCAAAAACAACAACAAAACTATGTGACTTTGGGTAAGCTATTTAAAAGTCTTTGTGTCAGTTTCCCCATAAGAAAATGGGTACAGTAACACCTAGCTCACATTGTTGTTTTAAGAAATGGGGTCTCACTATGTTGCCCAGGCTAGTCCTAAACTCCTGAGCTCAAGCAATTCTCTTGCCTCAGCCTCCTGAGTAGCTGGGACCATATGTGTGCACCACTGTACCCAGCTTTCACATAGGTTTTTTTTTTTTCTGAATCGATGTCTCACTCTGTTGCCAGGCTAGATTGCAGTCCAGTGGCACACTGACTCAGGGCTACCACAGCCTCCACCTGCTGGGCTCAGGTGATCCCACCTCAGCCTTCTAAGTAGCTGAAATTATAGGTGCTCACCACCACATACAGCTAAATTTTAAATTTATTGTAGAGAAGAGGTTTCGCCAAGTTGCCTAGGCTGATCTCAAATCCCTGGGCTCAAGCTGTCCTCTCACCTCAGCCTCCCAAATTGCTGGGACTACAGATGTGAGCCACCATGCCTGGCCCTTCAAATTATTTTTATAGATAATTTCCATTTGTAAAGATAACACATCATGTTAATTATTGAATATGAAAATATTCAATAAGCCAAAACTCCCACAATTCCATCAACCGGAGGAACTGTTGGTAGCATTTTAGTATTTGTCCTTCTGGGCCTTTTTTATGTACTTACTGCTTTTTAAAAACAAAAACAGGATCCTACTCCCATGCTGTCTTACAGCCTGCTCTATTTGCTTATAATCATCTACTAACATCATTTCATGTCTTTAAATCTTCTTTTACACCATCATTTAAAAAAATCTAGCATAGTCACCATGATATGGCTACACCATCATTTATTTAACCAATCCTGTATTGTTGAGCAGTTTCATCATTGTAAATAATGCTGAAATGAATATCCTGGCAGCTGAGAATCTTTCTCTACTCCCCAGCGATAAAGGTCCTGATGAAGAACTGTTGGTCCATACTGACAAACAGACTTCTAAAAGTTCCGTGTCTCTTTCCGTCCCAGTCTCACACTGTTCATTATCTTAATTGCAAGCCAACCCCAGGTTTTGTCTTTTTTTTTTTTTTGTCTCTCCAGCAGCAGTAGCCTGATCACTTTCTGTTCTCCATCCTAGAGACATTTCTATCCAAATATGTGAATGTGGTTTCTGGCCTCACAAGCCTTTTTTTGACCAGTTTAGTTCTGGAGACGCAAGCTCTGGAGAAAATTGTCTCCCGTCAATCTTCCATCTCAGCTCCCAAGTCTTGTCTCACCGAGGACCGGTGATCAGGAATTAGATTACTGCTTATCTACCACTGGCTACATATCCCAAATCTCATCAGCCTTACTCACAAATCTCATTGAGAGGGAGTTTTTTCTCCCGATAGGTACTACCACTCATTTTCTGTTTACACTTCATTTCTGAGGGTGAAGCTCTCGGATTTTGTCTCTAAAAGGCAGAGTGGGAGGAGGGTACTTTATCAAAGCTGCAAGTGGTAAATTTGGTTCCCGGGACAAATAGCAGGAAATGAGGGCTTAGATCAAAGGAAGGGCACCCATGGGGGCAAGGGATATGGGGAAGACAGAGGCCCCTGGTCACACACACAGTCCTTGGCTCACTGGCTGGCATCACTCCAACCACTGCGTCTGTGGTCACACCTATTTCTCTACTCTCCTGCCTCCTTTTATCCCCGATATGGACCCTTGTGATTACATTGGGCCCAACCCAGATTGTCCAGGGTAATCTTCCCACCTCAGAATCCTGAACTTAATCACTTTTGCATGTAAGGTCACATAACCACAGATTCTGGGGATTAGGATGGGGACATATTTGGGGCCACCTGGCCAAACCACTTTCTCTCCCTGGCTTGAGTTTCTGTATCTGCAAACTGTTAGTCCCCAACAATACACTTTTTTTTTTTTTTTAACAGACATGATACACTGCAAAAACCCAACTGTTTATTTTTACTCTTCTATTTTTATTTTTTTTTATTTATTTATTTATTTATTTATTTATTTATTTTTATTTTTTGAGTTGGAGTCTCACTCTGTCTCCCAGAATGGAGTGCAGTGGCTGCTCCCGGCCACCGCAGCCTCGACCTGCTGGGCTCCAGCGATCCTTCCGCCTCAGCCTTCCGAGTAG
>CAUYQG010294652.1:0-14159 GCA_963574415.1 Tarsius wallacei | reverse complement strand
TTGGAGTCTCACTCTGTCACCCAGACTGGAGTGCAGTGGCCGCTCCCGGCCACCGCAGCCTCGACCTGCTGGGCTCCGGCGATCCTTCCGCCTCGGCCTTCCAAGTAGCTGGAACTACAGGCGCACGCTACCACGCCCGGCTAATTTTTGATTTATTGTAGAGATGAGGTCTCGCCAAGTTGCCCAGGCGGGTCTCAAACCCGCGGGCTCAGGCAATCCACTCTCCTCAGCCTCCCAAAGTGAAAAAACAGCTTATTAAAAAAAAATTACAAAATTTTTTTTTAAAGTACAAAAATTAAAAAAAAAAAAAGCAATTCTGATGCCATCACTTTGCTGAAATCCCTTCAAAGACTCTAGGCTCACTGTGACACCCTCATCCTCACAATGGCCAAGGTCCAGAGACCCCTGACCATCCACTGCTCTCCTTCTGGCCCACTCTGTACCACCATGTTGGTCTCCATGTTCTTCCTCCCATCTCAGGGCTCTGATTTGCTTTATTTCTTCCTCAAAGGATTTACATATACAAACACACACACACACACACACACACACACACATTTATGAGGGTGGGGGCTTGTTTTGTTCACTACCATATTCCCAGCACCAGGCACTTTGCTGGTGCTCAGTAAATACTGGTTGATGAAACAAATGAACACCGAAGGTGCAGGTTCCCACACTCACTGCCCTGCGGCACTCAAGCACAGGAAGGGCGCTGGGCTTGGTACCAGGGACACAGCAGAGGAGCTGAACCTCTAGTGCCACGCCGTCTCCTAGAAGTGTGTTGTTCTGCACACAAGCCCTGAAGTATGGGACTCAGAGGCCAGATGACAGAGCAGGAAGCATGTGGCTGACATGGGGGCAACGTGCCAGAGCACTGCTGACCACCGCTCCCTGCCAGAAGAGGATTAACCATAATCCCAACCATTCACCCAGAGCTTTACAATTTACAAAGTGCTGTCACATCCGATATTGCATCTGGGCCATACAACTGCCCCAGAAGGTGGGCAGAGGGAGGACCATGATCCCCATTACACAGATGACAACCCTGAGGTCCCTAAGGTTAAGTGTCTGGCCTGAGGCTGCACAGCAAGTGGCCAAGCTGGGTTGTGAGCCAGGCCTTCTCACACCACACCTGCTTCTGTATCCTGCCTCGAATAATTTACATCAAGTGAGGCCTCTGGGGCAGAATGGGCATATTTCTACTCTCTGAACAAGCCACCAAGTAAAAAACACGAATCATTTATTCTTTGGTTGTCTACAGACACTTAAATACTGTATTGCTGTCACGTGGCTGCCTGTGCAGGCCGCTGGGGTGGCTCTGGGCCTGGGTCCTGGGACCTCGGCCAAGTTCAGAGGGGGGCAGCATCCTGTCATGTCCACTCCAAGAGCAGTAGCACCGTGCAGAAGGCTGCGAGCAGGGTTTCCTCAGCTGAGCAGCAGACATAGGACCATGGCTCCATGGCCCCGAGGGGCTGCCTAGACCAGGGTGCCAGGACAGAGTTCCTCTCTGTGGGTCTGGTATCCATCCACCTGTGGCATGGACACTGTCATAGCTCATCCTTGGGACTTGACTTACTGCCTGAGAGAGACTCTTCCACAGGTTGAGGGGGTCCCTGCTGGGCATCTAGGGGCTGCTCCTGGGGCAGGTCCACCTCTTCTGGGCTGAAGAGCATCTTCACCAGGTCATCTGCCTGCACCCTGTCCTGCAAGGACAAACCCCTGCCTATTCAGAGAGGCCCTGGAACAGATACCTGCCATCTCTCAGCTGCTAGTTCCCAAAGGATAAGGAAGGCACTTCCTTAATGGCTCCATGCTCATCTCCTTCCCAGCAGGTCCTACTCTCTGGACAACAGCTGACATGGGGCCCAAGGAGGGAACCAAGAACTCAGCATCACTCCCTGTCTTGGCCCTAACCCTCCCACCTGGAGCCCCATTCACAGGTAAGGAAGCAGGCTGAGGGAAGATGAAGCAAGGTGATCATGGTGACACGGCACTGGGGCTAGGCATCCCAAGCCCAGTGTTCCTTTTGTGTCTCAGCCACTGGCAACAGGATTTGGGGAAGGAAGAGGTAAAACCAGGGCCTTCCAGGAACAAGTCACAGCAACACCAGCTGCTCTCACCCGCTCGCTGTGTCGAGGGTCCAGGGTGAACCACAGGGCGATGGCACAGCGTTGCCCCCTGGTGACAGCCTTCACTCCATGAGGGTTTTCAGTGCCCGAAGAGAATCCCACGGCTCTTCCACACTGAGGCTGCACTTCCGCCTAAAGGGGACGAAAGAGGGTGGTGCACAGGACAAAGACTATAACCCATCCACAGAGACATGGGCTCACTGGGGCCCAGGATCTGGGGTGGCTCTTCAGCTTGGCTTCCCAGAGGCCACAATGAAAGAGAAAGGGTGACCAGTTAGAAGAGCAATGGACACATCTCAAAGCCCCCCTGGTTTGGGGATGGGGCGCTGTCTACTAGGATGCCCATTGGTCATTCTGTCCAGTGCACTTTGGAAACATCAGCCGCAGAAAACAGGAATTTTATCTCCCAGGGATGAGGACAAGGGAGCACTCACTGTCACGGTCTTGGCGTCTAGTTCAGTGAAATAGAAGTTTCCTCCATCGAAGTCCCCATTCAGGTAAAGGATGGCACTATGAAAGGCAAAGGCATCTCACCATGGCCCTCCTCCTCCTCCCACCCCCTGGGGTCTGCACCATCATGTGCTCTCAACTAGCAGCTGGAGGGTGGCCTTTTATGAAGAGCCTTCAAGAATCTTCTCTGGAGCTGCACAAACACACCCCCAGCCTTCTCACCCTCCACTCTTGCCTCGGAGACTCCACCTGTCCTCCTTGGGTACTTCTGTGTCAGGCCCATACTCACTGCCCTCAGCACATCACACTATAAGGATTCCCTCTTTGGCTTCTCATCCAGACAGAGGGTCTGGGGACAAAGAGCTGGACTCTGGGAACAGCTGGTCCCAGCCAGCGTGTGTGTGTTGGGGTGGGGAGGCAGAGTGCAGGGCACTAGGGGCCTCAGGCTAAGGCCTCTTTGCCCTGCATTCACCTGTAGTCCCGGAAGGTGTAGGCGGGCGGCTCCTTGACGCACACCAGGGTCTCAGCGTTTAGGATGCAGTTGTCCACGTGTACTGGGTGGCTACTGTCTTTTCTCTCCGCCTGGGCCTCTGGGGCCAAAGTCATACATGTTAGTGTCAGGGTATCTCTGGAGATGGCACAGCTCTTCTCTGGACAGAGGAGGTGCTTCCCAAAATATGTCTGGGTCTATAGAAATGCCCAATGAACTACTGGAGTGTCTCTGGCTAAGCCACAACCTAGAGATAAGGACAAGTCTGCAGGCTTCCTGGGATGGTTCTTGACTGGGGTGAGCAGGGTGTGACAAGCAGGACTATGGGACCCCAACCAAGGGCAGATCCTGGGCAGAATGGCATGACCCCAGTTTGAGGCTAGAATTTAAATAATAGGAAGGTCCAGGAAAGGCAAAGCAAGGCATCAGAAGGTGGACAGGACACAGGGTAGAGTGAGTCAACCCTTCAAGAGGACTACAGGAGCTGAGGGGAGGGCGGCAGGAAAGGGGAGAAGAGCTGGCCAGCAGAGGTAAGGCATGAACTTCAGTGGGGCCTCTGGGGTGGGGTGGGTGGTGAAACCATGCAGGGAGGTCATGAAAGGGAACAAGGGGTTTTGCTGTGAAATGCCAGGCAGACCACATTCAGGACACTGACCGTGCCCTCCCCCACTCCAAACCTTTGGCACGCCCTGTGTGGCACTGTCAAGACACAGCAGCTGCTCTGATCCATTCCCACCTGTCCAGCTAGTAACCAGGTCCTGTCCATCTACTCCCACACCTCCCCTGTGGCTTCTCTTTTCTCTCCTCCCACTGCCACTTCCTGAAGTTAGGCCTTTGTCCTCATACACCTAGGTCACAGCTGGCCAGCTTCCCTTTCTGGCCTGAAACCTTTCCACACACAGCAGCAAAACTCATCTTTTGAAAGGAGAGGCCTCACCAAGTCCTTCCCTTCCTGATGACCCCTCCCGGGCCTCCCATTGCCTGTGCCGACGCTCCTCCACCTTGGGGCTTGTGACACAGGCAGTCGTGTGTCTGCCAGAGCCCTTTGGGTGTGCCCAGATTCAGACAGAACTCCAAACTTCCCGAGGGAGAGAAAAGCTCTCCAATCCCTGCCACTTATTGATGGCACATTAGCACCAGGGGCCCTCTGAAGCACGATGGAGCTGACTGTGGGCCATGGGGGTCCCCTGCAGCACTGGCTGAACCTCTCCTCTCTTCAGGAAAAGGGAAAGTAAGAGAGGGAGAGAGAACCAAGAATAACCTCGAATTTGCTGCAACTTGTAAATTAAGTAGCTCTCACAATTTGGTATTTAAAAATTAGTAACAAAGAACTTGCCACATAGCTCATAACTAAGTTAAAGGATACAAAATAAACTCTTGAATGCAGTTCTCCATGATTTGGCAGCTTTCTTAGTCCCCCAACTACCAGGGCCAATGCCTCCACTTCTCTGCTCACTGTTCTTTCTAGGTTGGATAACCCACTGACTCCACAGTCGGATTCATCCTACAAAACTGCCGTCACTTCCCCTGGGAAACCTTCTTGACCCCCTGGTAGGTTGACTGTAACTTCCTCCATGCTACTGTCACACTTGTCACATGGGCTGCTGCTTATTTGTTTACAGTGGTTCCCCAAGAGGGAGGAGGACCACCTCCTATCCTCCACGTACTCAGCATCCAGCACAGCCCGAGGCCCAGCATGCTGGGGGAGGATGCAGGGGCGCTGAGGCCCACCTTCGATTGCAGTGCGGCACACCAGGTGGGAGTAGGAGAAGTAGAGAGGGGTGTCCAGGCGGAAGTAGGACTCCATGACACGCCGCACCTTCTCGGTCACGTTGTAGTACAGGTGGGCGCTCTGCAGAGGAACTTTCCCTTCTTGCCCCAGCTGCCAAGGACACGGAGGGTCAGTTGCCCTGAACCCCTCTGCGGGACACTAGGGACACTGAGTACTAGCTCCACTCCACATCCTCCCATCCCTGCTGAGGCTGCAGTCTCTGCTTCCCATGCCCAAAGCTCCCACCATATTACTCTTCCCCTCCTTTCGCATTTCTCTTTATGAATAACCCATGCATCCTGCTCAGAAGTATAACCCTCTGGAATTGGCCATTCTTCAGAAAGCATTCTCACACCTTTGGCTTTCAGTCTTGTCTTGCACGCATTTTTATTACCTCTGGTCTAACAGCCAGGGTTCAAAAGTTAGCATCATTCAAGATAACTTATCCTTGCTCTGTGGCAACTCCATCAGCAGGCAGCCCCTCTTCATCTTTCCTGCCACTGTCACCAACTCCTCCCCAAAGCCTGAGCCTTTCCCACCCCACCCCTTTCTCCACACTCTAGAATGCCCAGTATTGGGTTTACCTTGAGGGCTTTGAAGACAGTGACGCCATAGAATTTTTCACTGGGGGTGTGTGGGGAGGTCTGACCCCGGTAGCCATCTCCTGAGGTTGCTGCCACCTACAAAGCCCAAAACACAAGGTGACATTAGCCAGGGCAGCTGAGGGCTTGATAAGAGGTTGTCAGGCAACCGTTCTCCACCTAAGGAGTACTTGGTGGGGGGATGTTGGACCCTCAGGGATGAAGTGCAGCCTCTGGGCTTCCCTTACGTTGGTCAGTCTCTGTAGCTCACGGCACTCGTTGGCAGAGATGACCCCATCCATCACCACCCGCTGGGAACCATTCAGGAGCTTGGAGTTCATGGTGAGACTGATGCCTTCATACAGCAGGGGGCCACCTGCAAAGCAGTGACAAGAATCCAGCTAAATCCAGCAGCAGCTCTGAATAAAGACGCTCCATTGGATATTGCTTGTAATGAGTAGATATTCCAGTTGTTTCCTTTTCACCAGAGAAATCTGCTTGGTCACTTCCACAGGTGGGGTGGCCTAGGGGATAGAACTTGGGGCTGAAAGACACGATCCAAGTCCTAGTCTCAGCACCACTACCAGATAGCCGCTGGCGCTTGGGCCTTCATATATTGTTGAAGAAACATTATAAACATATTTCTAAAACACAGCTCCAGAATCAGAATGAACTGGGCTTCACGCCTAGATCCTCTACTATTAGCTGTGTGATCTTAGGAAGTTACTAAAGCTCCTTGAGGTTAATTTTAATTGAAATGTTCTCATCTGTCAAATAGCATCTATCTCATATGTTTGATGCTGGTTTGATGTTAAGACAAAGAAGGCAAGTTAAAAGCTTAGCACAATATTTGGCACATGGTAAATGCTCAAAATTTTGGCTACCATGGTGTCATCATCATCGTCATTCATTTCAAATAAGGATCTTATAATGTGCCAAAGTCACCTCCCAGGAGGTTAAAAGAATCAAGAAAAATAACAGTGAAAGTGGCCTGAAAACAAAGGAATGCTGGACAAATTCTTTTCACATGCTAATCTTGTTAAATTAACCAATGATAGGGCAAGGGCCAACATTTCTCTCTTATAGTTCTATGGAGTCTCTGCACTAGGGACATACTAGCTCAATTCAACTCCATCTATTAACTGAGGGCTCAGTGTGTGCAAGTCACTGCGTTTGACAAGGGAGAGATCAATACTTGAAGACAGAGCCTGTTTTCCAGTCATGACACAGATAACCAGCACAAGGCAGACCATAAATGTTCTAAGAAGTTCAAAAGAAAGGAGGGGACCCAATCGGCTGAAGGTTATGAAAGGCTTTGCAGGGTGTATCTGAGATGCCTTCATGGGCAGAGCGGGTGGGAAGTGTATGAGGAGGAGGGACAGCCATAAACAAAGACTTGTGGGTACAGGGCGGGCCTAGGGAACAAGGAGCAGTCCTGTTTGAAGAGACAATGTAAACAGGAGAAGAGCAGAACACACAGTTAATGAGGTAGGCAGGGAGGATGGGTCAAAGGCCGATATCTGGAAGAATGGCTAACAACTATGTGTGTGGGAGGGACAGGCACAGGCTGCAGGAGGAGAGATGAAGCAAATAGGAGGTGTTAGACCTGAAATAGGCCTTAGTTGATGGAAAAGGTAAAGGCTGGGGAGATGAGAAACAGCAGGGCAGAGCCTTCCCAGCAGCCTGGATGGAATGAAGAGGAGCCAGAGCCTGAAGGTTTTTGCATTTTGGTAACAAAATGAATGGTGGAAGAAAAGAGCTTGGGAGTGGGGAGAGAGGATGAACTTTGTCCTATAAATACTTAAGGAAGTGGACTACTTTCGTGTTACTGTGACAGAACCTCTTCTGGAGTCTTTTTCTTTTTTTTTAGGAAATAGGGTCTTATTTTGTTGCCCAGGCTGGACTTGAACTCAGCCTGCCAAGCAGCTGGAACGACAACTGCACACCACCACACCCTGGAATCTTATTTCTTAACCAAAAGCCAATTAGTGCTCTTTCCAGTGAGTTAGGAAGGATACCCGCTGGACCTGGACCCTGAGGCTGGCCCATGGTGGGCCCTGTACTGCTGGGGTGGGGCACTGCTTGGCTAATATGGGGTGACCTGCCTGGCTCCCTCACAACAGCCACAGACGTTCCCCGAGCTCCGTCCTCTCACCTTCTCGAGTCAGTCTGCTCACATCCAATGACTCCTTGGTCTTCTCTTCTACAAGGGTCTCAATCTCCTTCATAAGGTTCCCGATCTCCTGGGAGATTCGAACGGCTGTTTCCCGTTCTGACCTGTGAGCACAGCCATTCTGAGGATTGTATTCTGGGGCCAGCCCTGGGCTCCACCCAACTTCCCAGACTGGACTTGCCCACCCCTTGCCAGGAGTTCACATCTGCCTGGGCTCAGGAAGCCTCATCAGACCAATCCAACCATGCAGTTTCTTCAAGGTCCTCACTTCTGTTTCTCTTGCAATCTCTTGGGAATCACCTCTTCTGGAGTCCACAAATCCTAAGTAGGTCAGGAATAAGTTAACAAGGCAAGGTGACCTGCTTAATCTTCCAGGTCTCAATGTATAAAGGAGGGCCCACAGGAGAAATCTACCTACCACCTGCCTCCTTTCAGGAGATCCAGTGGAGGTCCCTGTACCTGAGGCACTCCTTGCTGCCTGGTATCCCCATTCATCGTTCTGTCTTTCATCTCGCCTCGCACACATCCCATGCTTGGCTCAGCCCCTAAGAGTCTCTCCCAGAGTCGCACAGTGTACCACTCACCCCTCTCCCCACTCCCTTCCAGCTCCTTACCGGATCCACAAAGGGAATTCCAAAAACATCATAAGCGAAGAAAAGCAGTTCTTTCTCCAGCAGGCTTCGCTGTCGGTACTCCTGGGCACTCTGAGGACACAAAGGGGAAGGAATCCCCCAGAACTCAGCCCTGTTCTTTAACCCCTGGGAGTGCCCCGCCCTGGCACTCTACATTGATGGTCCCTGTGTGACCCAAGACCGTCTCTCCTCACCATTGCTGCATGTCTGTTCCCCAGTTTGGGACAAAGGTCTCACTTCTGTGTCCAAGGGTTCCTCCTGCCTGGTACAGCAGCAGTGCCTCTGTAGGTGGCACAACCAGGCTTCCCATAAGGAAAAAACCCCTGTTCTGCCCCTAAACCTATCCCCATTAGTTTCTGGGACAGAAAATCCGGTGATTCTCAGGAGGAGTGGAAATATTCTTCAAAGAAGAATTCCCTCTTGAACTCCTGCAGAAGGAGTTCAATACTAAGGAAGAGAACCTGGGTGTTGAGCAACCAGTGTTATTAATTTAATTCACCTCTGAGATTGATACTAGTATCCTCATTTTACAGATGAAGAATCTGAGGTGCAGGGGGGATGTGCAACTGTCTAAGGTGACACAGTGGAAGATGGGAGAGTAGGGACCTACATGCAAACCAAGGTCTTTGCAGCCCTAAAGCCCATGTGCTTTCTGCTCTGACGCCTGCCTCCCCTCAGACCCTGAGCAGACCACGCCCCTCCCTGAGCACAGGCAGCTGCAGTGGGAGCAGCTGGATTTGGCACTCTGGCCTTCCCACATGGGCTCCCAGGCAGGGCTTACCCAGGGCAGGGAGACTGAGTACCTTCTGGGGTCACACCTTTTCCTAGGTGCCCTGCTAATCTCCAAGCAGCAGAAGGAGGAAAGAGGAGAAAAAGAAGACATAGTCACTTGAATAAAAGATAAGGCAGTTCAAGGAGGAAAATGTTAGAGGAGTCAATGAATATTAATTAAGTCATACTCTATTACTCAAGAGGAAGATGGAAATTTTCTCCTAAGGAGCTTACATTATTGGCTTCCTTCACCAAGTGCTGTATTATCTCATTTAATCCTCTCCAAAGACCCTAGAAGGCTGCTAAGAAGTAAATTCCACTCCTATCCTTTATTCATTTAACACTGACTGACTGACTGAGTGTCAGCTATGTGTCAGGAACTGTGCCTGCACCAGGACAGAGCATGGGACAGAGATTCGGTCACCAGTACTTACTTATTACACCACCAGTTACTTCATCTCTGGAACCCTAAGAGTCCTCATCTCTAAAGTGGGAAGAATGTTGCCTGCCTCGCAGGGCTGATGACATGATAAAATGAGATGATAGATGTAGATCACACAGCACAGAGCTTGCCCAGGACAGGGGCTCAACAAATGTTACCTTCTCCCCAGAAGGGGAGTTGTAGTTAAACATGCTACATTGATATCCAGGCATGGAACACGTGCCTGTAGTTCCAGCTACTTAGAAGGCTGAGGCAGAAGGATCGCCTGAGCCTAGTAGGTCGAGGCTATGGTGGCCGTCAGTGTGCCATTGCACTCCAGCCTGGGCAACAGAGTGAGACTCCAACTCAAAAAAAGAAAAAAAAAAAAAGCTACATTGAGGCCAGGCGTGGTGGCTCAAGCCTGCAATCCCAGCACTTTGGGAGGCCGAGGTGAGAGGATTGTCTGAGCCCAGGGGTTCGAGACCAGCCTGGGCAACTTAGCGAGAACTCATCTCTACAATAAATCAAAAAGGTAGCCGGTCATGGTAGGGTGTGCCTGCAGTTCCAGTTACTTGGAAGGCTGAGGCGGAAGGATCGCCTGAGCCCAGCAGGTTGAGGCTTTGGTGGCCATGAGCATGCCACTGCACTTCAGTCTAGGCAACAGAGTGAAACTCTGACTCAAAAAAAAGCTACATTGGCCACTTGGGTTTATTTTCCCTCTCCCCCCTCCGACTCATAATAAAGGGGGAAAAAGGTATTAACTAAGCAAGACAATGAAACTGAAGTGCCATCTGAAAGCCAGATGGTCACCATCTAGTGGCCAAAGAGGACAACTGCAAGGACAACTCACATGGGAGGGGATGGTAAGAGGGATTCTATTGGAAACTCTCAGGATTCCAGAGCTAGGAGGGAAGAACCTGGGTCTTTTTCTTTAAAGCAGTGGTATAGATTCTTCTCCTTGTTTTGGAGTGAGATGGGAAAATACTGAAAGATGGGAGAGAACCAACAATGGCAGGAAGAAGGGTGGGGAGGAAAATGGAGACAGCAAACAGGTGGGCAGAAAAACAAACAGCATGAAGCGAAAAAATGATAGATCTTGACCAAATGTTATCAAGTGTCCAAGTAGGGGACGCTGAGAGGGGAAAGAACATGCTTGCTGCACAGTTGTGCTTTTCTAAGCAACTCAGGGAACAGACTTCTGGGCTGGATAATGCTAATTAAGGCTCCTGTTATCCCCCACACTCCCTGTGCTGCGCCCCCTTCTATGAGTGACAAACCGAGGCAGTGAACTCACCCCCAGGCCTGATTCCCCTGCACTACCCTGCTCCTCTGCCTTCTGGTTTGAGTTCAGCTGTAGCTGCCCTCACAGGAGCAAGTCTCTCACCTTGCGGGGGCCGATGGATTTAGCCTGTTCTTCTCCAAGCACAGCTGCATAGTAGGCCAGATTCTGGTTCATCACCTCATCGTCAGGGAAGAAGAGTAGATAGGTCTTGGCACATTCGATAGCCTGTGTATAATTTCCAACTGTAAAATGGGGGAGAAAATGGCTGAGGGGAAGAGTTAATCCTGGGTGCCAGGAACCACTCAGTGTTAACTGTCAGCAAAGCTCGGGGCAACGACGACATGACAAGATGGTGCCCCTACTTAACATGATGGCCTGATTTTGGGGGCAGAAGTCATGGAATACAAAGAATGTGTAATTGATTTTAAGGTGTTCAGTGTCCTCAGGGCTGCCTAACATTGAAACAGAAAAGAATCAGAACCTTCTGCATAACCACATTTAAAAATTCACAATTTGAATACCTCTCACCTCTTAATATCTTATCTCTATATACTCAATCATTAGACCAATTTCAGGAATATTCCCCTGTCTACCTACTTTATTTTTCCTATGGATTTTCAAAAGGCGGGAGATTACAATTGCATATTGTCTCTTTCGCAGAACAGTTCCTGTTAGTCTCCTCAACTCAACTATAAATACAGTATGCTTGTAAACGTGCTGTAATGCTTAACACAGAGTAGGAACTCAAGACTTGCTGACCTGTTGGTTTTCTGGATAGGCCTCCCAAAAGCATCAGTGCTATACCAGGGAAAAGGGCTAGAAAACATCCTCTGAGCTGGCTTTAAACAGTAGCATATCCCTACTTTTGCTACTACTTTTAACTCAAGTGCACAATTAGATTACAAATATTATAGAAGGGACAAGAGCAGGGTCCTGAGTCTCCCTCTCCCAGCTTTTTGGGCTGCTGGTACTAGTTTCCTGCTGCAGTGGCTTGTAACAAAGTACCCAGGGATCACCTGGCATGGTGACTCCTACAGCCACAGAAAGAAGCCAAATGTGTAGAAGAAGTACATTGGTCATAATCCCTCCCTATCTTGCCTTTAGCTTCTTAGTTAAGGCAGTAGAGAAAGAGGAAAAAAAGCAGGCCTTACTGTTATAGTAGGCAAACTGCAGATAATTATAATGTGATGGGAGGAAGTCTTCAAAGGGCTTCTCTCGACTTGGGTGTGAAGCAAGCTCAGTGACACAGTTCTGCTTACAGCTGAGGACCTGGACATAATGATCTGAAAGGAATCAGAAAGGAGGAATAACTACCAGGTCACTCTTCAGGATTCACATTCTGGTTAAGATGAATAAATTCAAGCGGGAGAAGTCTTTCATCAGATTCCTAGATTTCAGAAATCGAGGAAAGAAGCTGAAAAATGCTGTGTCTCCATTATCAGGATGTTGACCGTAAAGCCGTGGGAGTCCTGGACTCTGAACCTCACGCACCTGTGATGGCCTGGAAGAGGTCAGCATTGTACTCGAGGTAGTTGTAGCCATCATAGTCATAGGGCCCTTCACAGAGGGCACGGCACTCCTCATCGGCCACGAAGTACTCTTGCAGTGCTGCCTCTAGGTGGGGCACAGCTTCCTGCGGCTGTTCCTCTGAGTAGAGTCTCACTCCCAGTCGAAACTCAT
This sequence comes from Tarsius wallacei, assembly GCA_963574415.1. Lineage (NCBI taxonomy): Eukaryota > Metazoa > Chordata > Mammalia > Primates > Tarsiidae > Tarsius > Tarsius wallacei. The sequence continues at coordinate 1,779 of CAUYQG010294652.1, read as the reverse complement.
GCTACTAGGAGGAAGGTGCAGTCAAACACAGGCCACAGAAGAATCCTCCTCCTTGTCCTCTGCCACCTTCACGTGGGTCCTAATTTCCTGCTCCTCAGGTTTTATATGGAAAGGGACACCCCAGGTGGTGACTACATAATGAAGGCCTTTTGTAAATGGCCTTTACATGTTCCTTTGGAAATCTAAAAACATTTAACTTGCCAGGCTCAGTGGCTCAGCCTGTAATCCTAGCCCTTTGGGAGGTTGAGGCGAGTGGATTGCCTAAGCCCGCGAACTTGGCGAGACCTCATCTCTAAAATAAATCAAACATTAGCCGGGCATGGTAGCGCGTGCTTGTAGTTCCAGCTACTTGGAAGGCTGAGGCAGAAGGATCGCTGGAGCCCAGCAGGTCGAGGCTGCGGTGGCCGGGAGCTTGCTACTGCACTTTAGTCTGGGCGACGGAGTGAGACTCCAACTCAAAAAACGAAAAACAAAAAAACATTTAACTCTAAACCTGGATGAAAGAAATCTGGTAGTTTATTGTGATTTTCTTGTCCTCTTCTGTAGAGCTAAAAGTTTTCAGATATACACAATTTACTTTTTTTGAGTCAGAGTCTTACCTCTGTCGCCTAGAATGAAGTGTAGTGGCACACTCACAGTCACTACAGCCTCTACCTGCGGACTCAGGTGATCCGTCCACCACAACCTTCCAAGCAGCTGGAACTACAGGCACGCACCACCATCCCTGGCTAATTTTCTGATTTATTGTAGAGATGATGTCTTGCCAAGTTGCCCAGGCTGGTCTCGAACCCGTGGGCTCAGGCAATCCTCTCACCTAGGCCTCCCAAAGTGCTGGGATTATAGGCGTGAGCCACCACATCTGGCCTTTTTTTTTTTTTTGAGTTGGGGTCTCACTTTGCTATCCATGCAGGAGTGCAGTGGCATGATCATGTAGCTGGGACTACACGTGAACACCACCATACCCAGCTAAATTTTTAATTTTTTGTAGAGATGAGATCTCACTATGTTGCCCAGGGTGGTTATAAACTCCTAGGCTCAAGCAATCTTTTTGCCTCAGCCTTCCTAAGTATTGGGATTACAGGCGTGGGCCAGCTACTAGAGGGGGTGCAGGCTGAGGTGGGAGGATCGCCTGAGCCCAAGAAGTAGAGGCTACAGTGAGCTGGGATCATACCATTCCTCTGCACTCCAACCTGGGTGACAAAGTGAGACCTTGTCTCAAAAAAAAAAAAAAAATCACTCTTATATTGTTTCTAATATTACTATTTCTAAATTAAAATGTGAGGGAACATAGCTCTTTATAAAAATGCTATATTGGCCGGGTTCTGTGGCTCAGCCTGTAATCCCAGCAGTTTTGGAGGCCAAGACAAGTGGATTGCCTGAGCCCACGGGTTCGAGACCCACCTGGACAACTTGGCGAGACCTTGTCTCTACAATAAATCAAAAATTAGCCGGGCGTGGTAGTGCACCGCCTGTAGTTCCAGCTACTCAGAGGGCTGAGGCAGAAGGATCGCTGGAGCCCAACAGGTCGAGGCTGCGGTGGCCGGGAGCGTGCCACTGTACTCCAGTCTGGGTGACAGAGTGATATTCCAACACAAAAAAAAAAAAAAAAAAAAGCTGTATAATAAACTAAAATTTTTTTTTTTTTTTTTTTTTTTTTTTGAGTTGGAGTCTCACTCTGTCGCCCAGACTGGAGTGCAGCAGCCGCTCCTGGCCGTGGGTTCAAGAACCACCTGGGCAACTTGGTGAGATCTCATCTCTATAATAAATCAAAAAATTAGC